>CM021105.1:40229628-40321060 GCA_007115665.2 Sequoiadendron giganteum
GAGAGAGTGGTAGAGAGTGGGAGAGAGAGTGGGAGAGGGTGGGTGAGAGTGGGAGAGAGGGTGGGAGAAAGGGTGGGAGAGAGTGTGAGAGTGTGGGAGAGGGTGAGAGAGAGTGGGAGAGAGATCGAATGAGTGAGTGAGTGAGTGAGAGATAGGGATTTGAGAGAGGGAGAGGGTATAGGAGTTGAGAGATGAGGGAGAGACTAAAGAGAGAGAGAGGGAGGGAGTGGGAGAGAGATATAGGGTATAAGGGTTAAGGGTAGAGGGTAGAGGGGAGAGAGATATAATTAGGGTATAATGGTAGAGGGAAGAGAGATGAAATTAGGGTATATAGGGTATAGACAAAGAGAGAAAATAAATCTATGAAAAAACCAACTTTCTCATAACGCAAGCATGTTTTGAAGAAGAAGAGATATGACCATTTTATGAAGAAATAACGTGCTCACGTTATAACACGAGTACGTTTTGTGTTGCACTAAAAATGGTTAAAAAGCTCAATATACCCGTGATCTCAAGGCCCACATTCTGCATATTCTCCTGGTTTTGGGCGTGCTCCGACAAAAATATCTTTTTGATGATTTTGTGAAGTGTGCAAGCATGTTTTTCACATTCCACCAACTTTTCCATGATCTTTCTACCACCTTTGAGTGAAATAACAAAGTTTTCATGTTGAAAGACATATAATATCAATTCAAGTTTTAATTATATTGAAAAATGATATACAATTGAAGTTTCGAGGGGAAAAAGCTTTTGAAAAAGTCAAATTGTTGAGGAGTTTGAAGAGAGAAGAAGCTCAGGCTACATAATTGGGTTGAACTCCTCCATTTGAAAGTTTGGCGTTTTAGGTATGTGAAGTCTTTACACATTTTATTTCATTCTATTATGGATTTTTTTTTTCATTATTTTGCATATTCCATGTTGATCATTGTTTCTTTGTCATTATAAACTTTGGTTTTCAATACAAAATTTGAATTACAAAATTCTATACACTTTCCAATTACATTTCACATCTCTTTGAGGCATTTTGTGATAGGGAGGTTGGATGAATCAATCACAGATTCATGCTCTAGGTCTTGCCTGGAAGACCTCTATGGTGTCTCACTCCACCACTTCAACCTATAGGACTTTTTCTTGTTTAAGATCCCCTAGTTCTCCTTGCCAACCCAACTACCTTCATAGCTCTACCTACCAAGTCAACCTTGGTGCAATTTTGCAATCTCACTTTAGCCCTTAATCCACCCTAAAGGCTAACATTCTCCAAAATCATGAACTTAGCTTTACAAGGGTGTGGAGGCGTTTCCAAGGAATTCAATCCACCCTATTATGGTTCTTGAGGGTCCACCTAACTCCATTTGCTAGTCACTTCCACCAAACCCTCTTTTAGGTCTAAAAGGCTACTAGCCCTATGAGCCCAATTAGGCCTCCTTCTCTCAGAAATCAGGGTTTTCCCCAAGGTTCTTCCAAGTAACCCCAAAAATTTTCTTGGGGCTCTTGGTTCTTATGTCCACCACCCAAATATTTTAGGGGTCTTAACCCTCAACTATTCGTACAAAGGTTTAACCCTCAATTTGGCAAAATTAGGCCTTTTTAAGCCCTTTTCCTGATCTCCCTGCAACTGTTATAGGTTCCTTTCACCAATGGATTGATGGTGCTTCCTCTTCCATTCTATGCCTTGGCAAGGCTCATACCTACCCTCTCCACACCGTGATTTGTCAGGAAATGGACACCCCTACAATCAAGTGCTCTGCACTTCTTGTCTTCCCTAGCTAGACACTTCCTGGCTCACCTAGAAGAACACTTCCATAGTGACTCCGCTGCTATCAAAGAATCCTAACCCTACCATATGTACAAAAATGGAGTCTAGTCACAATTTCCAAAGGGACGTACAATGTGTACGGTGGGAATGTGAACTAACACTCCATTCTACTCAAACTGTCTGGTTCAGACCAGCAATTGTGTTGGAAACCAAATCAACTGCAAACAATGCTTGAAACTGAACTAAGAAGCTAATTACTACCACACAATGCTTGAATAACACTTACGCTACATCCTACACAAACTACGGTGTCACATTCAATCCATTAAAGTACTACTTCAAGGTAAAAACTAGAAATTCACACAAAAACACAACTATTCTCTCTTGAATTCCAAAATTTCAAATAACTCAAATTCTTCCAACCTCAATCCCATGTCGAGGTCACCCTTAAATAGGGTTTCCAAATTAGTTACCCTCTTCTTAGGACACTCCTAGGCCGCTTGGAGCTTCCATTGAGCTTTATTTTCAAAATTTAGAAAAGAAACTCCTTAAAGGTCTAAAAGGTCTTAAACCTTACTTGAGAAAAACCCTTAAGCCTATGCTATGGTCAACATGACCTTCATCAATTCAACACCTGATCACAAATTCCACTAAGGCACAAACATCATGAACATGAATAGGTTGAAAATTTGGTGTGAACAAATTTCCAGGACATGACCTTCTAGACAACCTATGGTAACCTATGGGTGCTCCTACACCATTCTCCCCCTCTGCACAAACACTAAGGAATGTGTGGAGAGATCAAGGATAAATCAATACCCTACTTCTTTAACTGAGCTTCATCCACCCATGTTGCCTCAGATTCTGGTTGGCCTTTCCATTGGATGAGATGTTCCATATACTCCTTATACCGGGTAGACTTCTTCACCCTTGATTCCAAGATCCTCTCTGCTTGCAGCTTGTCTTTAGGAGGTAAGGCTATGTTACTCACATCCTTCAAGACCTCCATACTGGTCTGATCCATATCAGTGACCGGTCCTTTATACCTGATCAAATCAGCCACATTAAACACTGGTGAGATGCCCAAATCTACAGGTAGCTCCACTTTGTAAGCATTCTTGCCATATTTAGCTAACACCTTACATGGTCCCACTCTCTTGATCTGCAACTTGGTTGATGTTCCATTCTGCAACCTAGATTTGTTTAGATGGACCATGACATAGTCCCCTACTACAAATTGTAGATCCTTCCTAGACATATCCACCTTAGCTTTCAGCTTGTAAGTAGCCTTTGTAATTGTCTTTTTCAGTTTCTCTTGAATCTCCTTCATGGTCTGAGAGAAATCCTCAGCCTGGCCACTCCTATGCTCCATAGCTCCTAAATCTCTAAGTTCACACACACCTCTTGGGTGCATTCCATACACTATTTCAAAAGGACTTCTGCCTATGGTCCCATTCACACTGTTATTGTAGGCATATTCAACTTGTGAGATGACCATGTCCCATGTCTGTCCATTATCCTTGGTTAGGCATCTTAGAAGGTAACCTAACACCCTATTGATCACCTCAATTTTCCCATTGGTTTGAGGATGGTAGGCTGATCCAAAAGAAAAATTAGTACCCAATCTGCTCCATAATGTCTTCCAAAAATGACTCATGAACTTCACATCCCTATCTAAGACAATGCTCAATGGAAATCCATGGATCCTCACAATATCTTTGAAGAAAAGATGAGCAATATAGCTAGCATCATGGGTGGTCTTGCAAGGAACAAAGTGACTCATCTTACTAAACCTATCTACCACCACATAGACACTATCAAACCCTATCTTAGTCTTAGGGAGTCCTACCACAAAGTCCATGCTAATACATTCCCATGGTCTATTGGGAATGGGTAGAGGTTGATACAAACCTACATTGCTAGCTCCCCCCTTGGCTTTCATACAAACCACACACTTCTCCACATACCTCCTGACATCCCTTGGCAACTTGGGCCAATAATAGAACCTCTGCACTAGTTCCATTGTCTTGTTGATACCAAAATGACCACTAAGACTACCATTGTTCTTCTCCTAGATGAGATTCTCTCTCATTGATCCTTTTGGAACACATAAATGATTCCCCTTGAACAATAGTCCACTCTGCAATGTATTCTTTGAGTATTGACTATGAAAGTGATTCTCAAAATCAGAACATACCTTGTATGCCTCCGAGAAGTCTTCATTTTCCCCATAGAAATCCTTGAAACTCTCTATCCCAATGCTCTTTATTTGTATCTCTTGCACTGCCAGAAATATCCTACTTGGTGCATCTGCCACCTTGTTCAACTGTCCCTTCTTGTGCTTGATGGTAAAAGTGAAGGCTTGGATGTATTCCATCCATTTCAAATGTCTATTGCTCAACTTCTCTTGAGTGTTGATGTAGCTAAGTGCCTGACTATCAGTAAACACTACAAACTCTTTAGGTAGGAGATAATGCCTCCACTTCCTAAGTGACTGTATGAGAGCATATAGTTCTAGGTCATAGGTAGAATACTTCTTCCTAGCTTCATTGATATTTTCACTAAAGAAAGCTATAGGCCTGCCTTCCTAGCTTAGAACTCCTCCTATTGCAATTCCACTGGCATCACATTCCATAGTAAATAACTTATCAAAACTAGGTAACAAAAGGATGGGTTGAGTTGCCACTTCTTGTTTCAGTTTCTCAAAACCCTTCTCAGCTTCTAGATTCCACTTGAACTTAGTCTTTAGGCCACCTCTGATTGTATCCAGGACTAGTGCACATATGCCACTAAAGTTCCTTATAAACTTCCTATAAAACTGAGCTAATCCATGAAAACTTCTTACCTCTATCCCAGTGGTTGGTGTAGGCCAATTTAGGATAGCTTCCACCTTGCTTAGGTCCATCTTCAATGAACCTTGGGATACTAAAAACCCTAAATACACAAGCTCTTGCTTGAAGAACTCACACTTCTCTAGGTTGATGGCTAACCTCTCTTCTTGCAATCTTTTAAGAACCAACTCCACATGCTTTAGATGTTCTTCTATTGTCTTGCTAAAGATGAGTATATCATCTAGATATACCACCACAAATATCCCTGTAAATTCCTTGAGCACTTCATTCATGAACCTCATGAATGTGCTAGGGGCATTAGAGAGGCCAAATGGCATAACTCTCAACTCATACAACCCATCAGTTTTCTTAAAGGATGTCTTCCACTCATCCCCATCTTTAATTCTGATCTAATGGTATCCCCTTTTGAGATCCAACTTGGTGAAGTACTGAGCTCCTCCAAGACAGTCCATCAAATCCTCAATCCTAGGAATAGGGAACCTATACCTGATTGTAATCCTATTTATAGCCCTAGAATCAGTGCATAGTCTCCACTTACCACCTTTCTTGGTTGCTAAGACCACTGGTACTGCACATAGACTGATGCTCTTCTTAATTAGTCCTTGGTCTAAAAACTCCTGCACTTGCCTAGCTACTTCTAGGTTCTGATCTGGTGTAAGCTTGTAAGCTACTTTGTTTGGCAATGAAGCTCCTAGTATGAAGTCAATCTGATGACTGATGGCTCTCTTTGGAGGTAAGGTTTTTGGTGTTCCATCACTAACTATGTCCTTGAACTGTTCAAGCAACTTCTGGAGTGCTCCTGGTATGACTCTTTTCTTGGCCTTGTCTTCTTTCTTGGGTTGCACCATGACCACATATCCTTCACCTCCTTGTTGTAGAGTGTTGATAAAATCCTTGCCACTACTTAACAAGACACTAGGGGTCTTTGACTATCCTTCTTCCTCATCTGACAAGGACTGTAGTTTGAATGTATTTCCATCCTTCTTGAATGAGATAGTATTCTCCTTTCCATCATAGATGGCTCCTCTGTCATACTGCCATGGTCTACCCAATAGAAGATGGAATGCATCCATGGGAAACACATCACAAATCAACTTTTCCTTGTACCCTCCAATGGAGAACTCCACCGTTGTCTATTCATTGACAAGAACACTTTGCCCTTTATTCAACCATGTCACCTTGTAAGGGTTAGTGTGGGGTACTTTCTCCAACTTCAACTTCCTCACTACCTCCTCTGAGATGATGTTATCAGTTGACCCTGAATCCACTATAACCTTGCACACCTTTCCAATTACTTTGCATCTTACACCGAATAAGGCTCTCCTTTTCTTTGGCTCCTCTTTGACTGGTTGTCTGATTAGAACTCTTCTAAACATCAGGTTCTCCCCCATTTCTAATTCAATGTGACTAACCTCTGGTGACTTGATACTCATGGTGTCCTCTTGAGCATATGCTACTCTCTTTTTTGTATTTGATGAAGATGCTTTCTCTGGGCACCTATAAGTTGGATGTCCTACTTGACCACAGTTATAACACTTCATACTAGAAAATTATGAGTTACTTCTGCTTGCTCCTCTTCCTCTATTTGATCCTCCTTGACGTTCTCCACCTCTTCCATAGCCTCCTCTAGAAGTAGTTTCACTTCCATGCTCTATGAGCTTAGACTCTCCTTGATTTCTTTGTTCAGTTCGTCTACCTTGGTATCAACCTCTATGTTTTCTTTGATATCTGCCTTTTCCTCTACTCTTGGAAGCCTGGTCTTTTTTTCTCTTGCTTCTTTCTTCAATATTTATAGCCAATTGGTAACATTGGTGTACTGTCTTGGGACTTAGGAGAGTCATTTCCTCTTGAATGTTCCACTTCAAGCCGTTAAGATACCTAGCCACCTTAAGACTTTCATCCTCTAAAACATTAGACCTCATACAATTTGTTTGAAACTCCGTAATATAATTATTCACATCTTGGTCTCTTTGTCTCAAGTTCTATCTCTTCTTATGCAACTGAATCTCATAATCATCTGGCATGTATGCTTCTCTCACTTTGGCAGCCATTCCCTTCCAAGTAGAAATAGGCTTCTTTCCTTCCTTTTCCATCTTTGTCTGAATGAAATTCCACCATGTCAAGGAAAAACCTCTCAATCTTGAATTTTCCACCTTCACCTTTTGTTCTTCATTGACTCCATCACACTCAAAATGGTTTTCCATTCCCTCTATCCAATCCATAACTAGATCAGTTTCCAATTTTCCACTAAACAATGGTATGCCTTCAAGTGCTTTTCCACTCATGGATTTCAATGCCTTCAAGAAAGGCTCCTCTTGCAAAATAGGGTTAGGTTTAGGGATCTTGTGTTCCTCTACAACCTATTCACTCTTGGGTACCCTACCTTCCAACCTATTATTGACCTCATCAGTCTTGGTTTGCACATTATTCATTGCTTGCTCAAGTTGAGCTATTATTTCCCTCAATCTTCTATTTTCTTCCTCTTGATCTTCGACCTTCTTGTCCAACTCTATATTTGTCACCATGGTTGTAGAACCACTAGACTCAGGCTCTGACATACAACAATCAATCCCAAATCTTTTGTTGCTCTGATACCAATCTGATAGGCAGGTTGGATGAATCAATCACTGATTCATGCTCTAGGTCTTGCCTGAAAGACCTCTATGGTGTCTCACTCCACCATTTCAACATATAGGACCTTTTTCTTGTTAAAGATCCCCTGGTTCTCCTTGCCAACCCAACTACCTTCATAGCTCTACCTACCAAGTCAACCTTGGTGCAATTTTGCAACCTCACTTTAGCCCTTAATCCACCCTAAAGGCTAACATTCTCCAAAATCATGAACTTAGCTTTGCAAGGGTGTGGAGGTGTTTCCAAGGACTTCAATCCACCCTACTATGGTTCTTGAGGGTCCACCTAAATCCATTTTCTAGTCGCTTCCACCAAACCCTCTTTTAGGTCTAAAAGGCTACTAGCCCTATGAGCCCAATTAGGCCTCCTCCGAGAAATTAGGGTTTTCCCCAAGGTTCTTCCAAGTAACCCAAAAAAATTTCTTGGGGATCCTAGTTCTTATGTCCACCACCCAAATATTTTAGGGGTCTTAACCCTCAACTATCCATACAAAGGCTTAACCCTCAATTTGGCAAAATTAGGCCTTTTTAAGCCCTTTTCCTGACCTCCCTATAGCTGTTAGAGGTTCCTTTCACCAAATGTATTGATGGAGCTTCCTCCTCCATTCTATGCCTTGGCAAGGCTCATACCTACCCTCTCCACACCATGATTTGTCAAGAAATGGACACCCCTGCAAATCAAGTGCTCTACACTTGTCTTCCCTAGCCAGACACTTCCTGGCTCACCTAGAAGAACACTTCCATAGTGACTCCGGTGCTATCAAAGAATCCTAACCCTACCATATGTACAAAAATGGAGTCTAGTCACAATTTCCAAAGGGACGTACAATGTGTACGGTGGGAATGTGAACTAACACTCCATTCTACTAAAACTGTCTGGTTCAAACCAGCAATTGTGTTGGAAACCAAATCAATTGCAAACAATGCTTGAAATTGAACTAAGAAGCTAATTACTACCACAAAATGCTTGAATAACACTTACAATAGATCCTACACAAACTGCAGTGTCACATTCAATCCATTAAAGCACTACTTCAAGGTAAAAACTAGAAATTCACACAAAAACACAACTGTTCTCTCTTGAATTCCAAAATTTCAAATAACTCAAATTCTTCCAACCTCAATCCCATGTCGAGGTCACCCTTAAATAGGGTCTCCAAATCAGTTACCCTCTTCTTAGGACACTCCTAGGCCGCTTGGAGCTTCCATTGAGCTTTATTTTCAAAATTTAGAAAAGAAACTCCTAAAAGGTCTAAAAGGTCTTAAACCTTACTTGAGAAAAACCCTTAAGCCTATGCTATGGTCAATAGGACCTTCATCAATTCAACACCTGATCACAAATTCCACTAAGGCACAAACATCATGAACATGAATAGGTAGAAAATTTGGCCTAAACAAATTGCCAAGACATGACCTTCTAGACAACCTATGGTAACCTATGGGTGCTCCTGCACCATTTTGTTATATAACAATTGACTTACCTTTTGTATGCTTCCAAATTTTGTATACACATATATATGACATGTATATTTTAAGGAAGTAAAATAAAACATCATTTTTGAATCCTTTATTATGGAAGTGCATACTACTCTCCGAAGCTTTCATTGAGGTATTTTGTCAAACAATTATATTCCATGTTGATCATTGTTTGTTTATCATTATAACCTTAGGTTGTCATCAAAATGAGCATGAAAAAAGAATTTGAATTGTGATGCAACTAGGGGAGGTCCTATAAGAAAAATGCACACACAAAAGAACCAACAACAACAATTCACAAGTCACAATTCTCAAAACTCTTCACTTTTCAACAAATAAACACTCTTCCTTGTACCATTGCCAACTCATTCAATCGGGTATTTATTCTCAATAAGATTCTTTCAGAACAAGACTTGAACCATTTCAAGGACCCTTCAGGGTACACAATCACATGCCAACAAACCACTATTGGTTACTTTGTAACAACTTTCTCAAATTAGGCTTTCTAAGCCAACTAGGCCTCAAATTAGGATACTTTAGGAAAGAAACTTATCTTGAAACTTGAACAAAACCTCCAAACGCATTTGGGCAGAAATTTATATGTATTCAAACCAAAGAATTCACAATTACTTCTCAAAAATTCATCCACCAAGATGCCAAAACCAAAAACCCTCTTTTTAAGGAAAATAACCTAGGGCTTATTGCAAAACACACTTCCCAACCTTATTATAACATGCCACCACATCAAAAAGGTCTAAAATGGCCTGTGCAAATTCAATTCAACAAGAAACAATGATTCCCTAACACAATACTCACTTTAGCATGTCAAAACCTCTCAAACTCACATGGAACACACCAAATTTCCCCTGTACACACTCAACATTCTCACACATTTTTAGTGATGCTACATACCCATTCCTCGAGTTAGAGTGGCCATAGTGAGAGGAATGGTTGAATACACCATTTTAAATGGCTTTCAAACCTTAAAACCAAACCCTCAACTTTCATGCAAATAACCTAGGGTTTATTGAAAGTCTTGACAACCGGGCTTAGCAGACCTCACCAATACCAACAGCACTTAAAAAATGCCTTGCACGAGCTCAAAAAACCATTGCATGGAAGGTTCCTTCAAAATTTCATCAAAACCCTTCTTTAACACCCCATTTACACAAGGAAAACAATGTAATTCTGCGTATCTTGTAATCATGGCATGCCCCTGAACCACCTTTGTCTATGCTAGAAATAGTCTTCTACAAGATGATTGTAAGTATTTTTTATGAAGCCTTGAATGAAATATATTTTTTATTTGAGTGGATAAATATTTTAAGAACTAATATTCATCTCATTTCCATGCTACAGGTAAAATTATCTGCCATGCCAAAGAAACGAAGAAGGAATAAACTAACAAATGAAGAGTATGAAACCTTCAAAGCACAAGAGAGAGAACGATTGAGGGTATATCATGAAAAGAAGAAATTGGGTACTATTGATGAAAAAAATCCAATTGAAGAGGAACCTCAACCACCAAAAAGAGAATAAGATTTGGCAGGACAAAGGGCACAAATGTGAAAGCCTTGTGGTAAGACAAATTCAGATATCGTAGTTGGAGACACCCTTCACAAAAAGTGAATATGAAGGGACACCATTAGGCACAAGCGAATATGGAGGGACACCAGCTACCACAAGTGAATATGGAGGGACACCATCTATCACAAGTGAATATGGGTGGACACCATCGAGCACATCTCAAGTTGAGAGTACATCATCACTCGAATTTGATGAAGAAGGTATGCCATCATCCCAACAAGAACCTCAAGGTATGTCTTCTACTCCACCATCGATCAAAGGTACACAATCTACCCCACCTCAATTAAATATTGATGAAATTCACAATGATGAGATGTATGTACCTAGGAGAACACCACCTAGAATTTTGCATAGAAAGCTAAAGTATTTGATTAATATTTATGAGGATATTTTGTAGCACATGGAAGGTAAGATTCCAACACACACTTGTAGAAGATATGCTGATAAGATTTGGAAATTGTACTTTTAAAGGCTAAATGACACCACAAGATGTCAACTATTTGTAGAAATTAATCGGGGTATAAATTATAGAGACATCATGAAGACTCTTGGGTTGAGAACAATGAATGCATCAAGTGAAAACACTATTGTGAAGAATCTAATGGATGCATATGAGAGTGTGGGTAATACCTCATGCTCAAAGGCTAGTAATGCCACATGATGTATCATTACATAATGTTTGGTAAGTAGTCAGACAAATAGAGCTCCTCTCATTATAAAGATGAGTGAACAAATGAGAATTAGTAGAAAAACTTTATCAAAATCCATTCAAAGGTGACAAAGAATTGAGGGTACCGATTCAAATGAATTATGGGCATTCTCGAGGAGACTCCCACAAAAAGATAAAAAAGTTTTTGAAGCATTGAGAACACTTATTGAAGAGTATTGGAAGAATAACACAAGGCCATCTCTAAATCAAAGGGATGTGGTAAGAAGGAGAATCAGTAGTCGAAACTGTGAGCCACATCCAAAGCATTTTTTGGATATGACTCAAACCCAATTTTTTCATAAATTTCAAATGGATTATCCTCAAATCAGTATTTGTCATTGTTTTTTTGAAATTATTAAACCTTTTTATGTCAAGATAAATCACACACTTCTTGTTGCTGTAGACTACATATTGAATTCTCTAACCATTATGTTGTTTATCATTCTATATGTTGTGATTTTCATACTAACAATATTTTGCAAGATTGTAGCATAGAAGTCCCACCAAAATCTTCAAGAGAGTTCTTATCAAAAAAATTATGTGAAATAGAGGATGGCCAAATATTCTATAGGACAACATGCTTAGATGGTTCATGTGAGCGTTGCAGTGGCTTGCAACGCATGCCAATATGTCAACATATGGAAAGCATAGATGAGGTGGGGAAGAAACTAGTAGAGTTCGGGAAGTATAAAATGGTGGCATATGCTACAAAAGATGGGTTTCAAGAAAAAATGTGTGATTTGGTTATTTAGAAGATTCCAGTGTATCAGTTTATGTCCATGTTTTGTGAAAATATAGTGTATGAGTATGAAAGGCATACCCATAGATCCCAATGGCTGGAAATGCAATTCAAGCTATGCAAGGACACCTTTCTAGTTGGTATCATAGTATCAATGGTTGAATTTGTAGAGAACTACATTCTATAGTCATAGTCTGAGGTGCAGTCACACTATTAGGGTGAAGCCACAATAGTGTTTTACAATTCAGGTGAGGAAGCTAAACTCACAAAAAATAACCCCAAGGCAAAAAAAGCAATTTTGGGGGTTCGTACGAACCTACTAGTTCAAATGAACCAATATGAATCTTGGCTGCCAAACAAATAAAAAAGCACATGTGAAAAAATAGCAAATTATCAAAAATAAATATTGTAAAATATGAGTGCACCAGATATTGAAGTCCTTGATCCAACAAAAAAAATGAATTTCGATATATACAAAAAAATCTATGCATTATATGATCGTGCTATGTTTGAATTGTAATTGGTTTGACTTTGAAACTTGATTAAAGAAAAAATATTCAATAAAAAACTATCTAACCAAGTGGGAGCACTAGATATCGGAGTTACAAATCTAAATTCTAAAGAATTATAATTTTATCCTTCATGGAAAAAAACTTATGCGTTAAATACGGTGTGCGTCACTTTTTAAAAATGTTGTTTTCTGAAAAAAAAAACCAATTTTCTTGAGAGATGGAAAAAGCAGTGCAATCTGATTCCAAAAATTTTTAAAAATATATTTTTAGAATCTACAGACAAACTGTGATGAGACTCTAGTTTGCATCATCTTCAAATTCCTCATGATTTAGTCTGTATAGGTGCCTGAATGTGAACATTTAGTTAAAAATAATAATTTCAGTGTCCAGTGTGGCCAAAAATTGTAAACCACTATTATGGGATCACCCATTACAACTCTACACAAGTTTCGATATTTGCACAAATAACATTCATTCATGCAGTTGATAGTATAGAGGACCAAAGGAAGGTATTGACGAAGTATCACTTTTATATTAGTGATGATCACACACCTTCTCCAGAGTTCGTGCAAGGTTGCTTCTAGATGTTCTAAAATGATTTGGCTCAGAGGGGCATAGCATACGGTCGACATATAATATGGTCAGATAACTATGCAGCACAATTCAAGAACTCACGCATGTTCTACTAGTTGAGCAGGATGCATGTCATTATAGGTGTACAATAAATGTGTAAATTTTGTGAGGCTGAGCATAGAAAGGGGGAGCATGATGGTGTAGGATCATGCATGAAAAGAGCATTAATGCAAGAAGAGTTAAAGTATTTAAAGACAGTGCAAGGTTGCTTCAAGGTATTGGAGCTAACACAGATGGAATCATCAGTCAACTTTGACCATGTATCGGATCTAGTTCAACCAGGTAATACATCTACTTTCCTAGATTTTGAAATTCCATATTGTTATATTACTTTGTAGTGTATTCGTAATGTTTACTAATTTCAAGAAATTTGTTGCACATATCAATGTAGGGAAATTTTATGCAGTTATTGTAGATAAAGACAACAAAGAGGGAACAAACTATTACTTGTGTCATTGTTTTGAGGTCAAAAAGAAATTGGAGGCCCCAGTTATAGATGGAGAAAACATCGAATACCCTACAGGCTTGGTTGTTGTTACTGGAACGTGGCTTAGAAGGTACCAACATAAGAGTGTTAAACATTGGTTGTTTCAAGACTTTGACATGCATCGTAAGATTCTTCATTACTCGAACCTTGTCGTGGCATCCAATTTTTTTTTTGACCAAATATGGGGTAGACCTTTGAACAAGGTCTTGTGGAAGGTCCATGAGTTTGACCATGAAGCAATACTTGACACAATAAAGAGTAGAGCAGACCCAAATGGTTCGTTGGATTAATTTGTTAGTATGCACATCAGTTCTTATTAATTGATTGGTGTCCCCTTGCATAAAACATAGATTATGAGCCATCCAAGAGAATGTCAGCCAAAAAAGTATTGGAACATGCTTATTTTAATGATCTTGTAAAATGTCAATCATGATTTTAAGCCATTAAAAAAGTGTGTGCAAAGCTTGGTGAGGAAATTTCAAGTTATTTATTTGAAGTTAACATTATCATGAGCAACTATGATGTAGACACTATAAGAGCATCTCAAATCTCAACTTACTCTATTCATGAGAGGTGTTGTGTGCAATAGGTATGTTGGAATTCCCAATGAAGATGTATGAATAAGAGTGACTAAGTTGTGATATATGCATTCCTATTTGTAAGTGTCTTCCATCTATTTTCATTTCATTTCCATTTTGGATGCTCTTTCTTTTTCTCTTTTACTTTGCGTATTTGTAAGTAAATTACTAAAAATTGATTGGTCTCTGGTTGCAGAAAATGCTGATTTATGAGCCATCAAAGAGAATCTCAGCCAAAAAATTAATGTAACATCCTTATTTTGATGGTCTTGAAAAATCTCAATTCTGATTTCAATCCATTATAAAAGAGCGTGTGAAGCTTAGCGAGAGAATCTCAAGTTACTCAATTGAAGTTAACCTCATAATGAGCACCTATGATGTAGACATTTTAAAGAGAATCTCAAATGTATGAGTGAAATTGTAAAATATCCGTGAGAATGAAGTACCTAAGGAATTGTAATGATATTTACTCAAATACTATAATTTTGGAGTTCATGTTTGGTACAATAGCACCTTGTTCTCTAAATGCCTTCAATAGGCAAATTTACAAAATTTGAATTTTGAAATCTAAACAATTTGAAAAAGGTCATGTGAAGGTCATATGTAATGTATTAAAAGTCTCAAATAGTTCATTAGGTGATTAGAGAAGTGATATAAATAATGTAAGGTCAAGCAAAACAAAGATCTTTTGTATTCTTGAAGATTTACAATCAATAAAGTCCCTATTTTAGTGATTTTATGAGTTTTTCTAGTTGTTCATTAACTTGTACGACCTATAGAATAGCTTAAGGCCTTGAATATTGTTGTTTAAGATATAATAGTGAAGTATCTTTCATTTGAATCTATTTAGGATGGTATCCATTGAGTTTATCATTAGTTTGAACTAATTTTTCTCAACTCAGTCTGTAAACCCTCAAGATTAGGGTTTTAAGAGTCTAGATAACCAATAATGACTACTCCACCGAATTTGATAGTTTAGATCAGTGTATTAAGTTAGTATTAGGATGTTTTATGTGTGTGTGTGTGCATGTTTATCTATGCAGGGGAATTCAAGAAACAAAGGTGGAGTTGCTGCTACAAGGCTTTATGATGAATTTCCAAGTGAAAAGTGTGGCTCCAAGTGGTGTTTTGAAGAAAAATTCTCAAATGACTTCATAAAAAAATGACTAATATAGATAGTTATTATTGAGTTACAACACATACTTCAAAATAAATAGTGATTGTCTTGGAACATGTGCAGCAAAAATGACCTTCTTCGTTATCCTCATTAGGCTAACTAGGCCTAATTTACAAAGGAACATACCTTTAAACATTCAAAAACCTCCGAAAATTGTTAGGGAAGCAATTATCATGTATCTAAACCCTCAGATACACAATTTTTCTTAGGAGAAACTCACTCCACCATGCCAAACCATAAAACCCTTATTTTATGCTAGTATGAGGAGGGTTTATTGAAAGGAATGGTTCCTCACCTTACCAGAACATGCCACCGCCTTACACCTTCTTAAAATAACCTGCAAAAAATCAAAAGATAATCACCCAACCTATACATGCAATATTTTATCAAACCCTAGGGTGAAACCTCATTTTTCATGCCTTTTTCCATCAAAATCTACAGGGGCAACAACACAAAGCCCATAAAACTTATTCCCTTTCACCAAATAATCACCCTAACATAAAAATGGGTTTCTAAATATGTATTGGTTTTGTGGAAAAACAAAGAGATTGGGAAAGAGAACACAATCACCTTGTACGAAACTGCACAGTTCAAGGAAACATCAAATTTCTGGTAAAAATATAGAAAAATGCAAGGAAACAATGAATTTTTTGATCTTCTTCTAATTACATGGTACATTTATGCTAGGAATGGTACATTTACACTAGGAATGGTCCTCTTTCACACCCAAACATGTGGAATCGCTCTAAGGTATGTTCAACCAGATCGATCCCTTAAGAGTCCGAAGTGTTAAATGGTTGCAAACTTCAGCATGTTGTTACTCAGATATCATGACACTTAGAAACTTCTCATCTGATCCCACAGGATTGTGTTGGGACCCTCTACAAAAACCTCTCTTGGTTTTGGCTATCTTAGAGTGGTTTTTCTGTGGCGGCGGATTTTCACTTGATGGAAAAAGTGTCAAAGACAAGTAGTGCAAAGTTGAAAAGTGGTGCAAGTTTTGTTCTGCAACTCATGTGACCTAGAAGACTATTCCAACACTTATGAATAAGTATGTTTACACTATGCATGGTCCTCTTTTGCACTCAAATATGCGGAATATCTCTGAGGTATGTTCAACCAGATCGATCCCTTAAGAGTCCAAAGTGCTAAATGGCTACAAACTTTAGCATGTTGTTACTCATATACTGTGATGGTTAGGAACTTCTCATCTGATCCTACAGGATTGCGTTGGGCCCCTCTACAAAATACTCTCTCGATTTTTCCTGTCTCGGAGTGGTTTTCTCGTGGCGGTGGATTTTCACTTGATGGAAAAAGTGTCAAATGCAAGTAGTGTAAAGTTGCAAAGTGGTGCAACTTTTGTTTTGCAACTCGTGTGACCAAGCAGACTATTCCAACACATCCAAATTGGTATTTTTTACACTAGGCATGGTCCTCTCACACCCAAACATGCGGAATCGCTCTGAGGTACGTTCAACCAGATCGATCCCTTAAGAGTCTAAAGTGCTAAATGACTGCAAACTTCAGCATGTTGTTACTTAGATACCGTGATGCTTAGAAAATTATTTTCTAACCCTACAGAATCATGTTGGACCCCTCTACATTAACCTCTCTCATTTTTAGCTATCTCAGAGTGGTTTTCTTGTGGTAGCGGATTTTCACTTGATGGAAAAAGTGTCAAATGCAAATAGTGCAAAGTAGTGCAACTTTCATTTTGCAACTCGTGTGACCAAGGGACTGTTGTAACATTTCTAAAATGGTATTTTTACGCTATTAATGGTCCTTTTTTACACCCAAACATGTGGAGTCGCTCTGAAGTACTTTCAACCAGATCAATCCCTTAAGAGTCTAAAGTGCTAAATGGTTGCAAACTTGAGCATGTTGTTACTAGAATATTGCGATGCTTAGAAAAATCTCGTCTAATCCTACAAGATTGCATTCGGCCCCTCTACATAAACCTCTCTCAGTTTTGGCTATCTCAGAGTGGTTTTCCCGTGGCAGCGGATTTTCACTTGATGGAAAAAGTGTCCAATGCAAGCAGTGCAAAGTTGCAAAGTGGTGAAAATTTTATTTTGCAACTCATGTGACCAAGAAAACTATTCCAAGGCATCCAAATAGGTATTTTTACACTAGGCATAGTCTCTCTTTTGCACCCAAACACGCAGAATCACTTTGAGGTACGTTCAACCAAACTGATCCCTTAAGGGTCGAAAGTGCAAAATGACTGCAAACTTCAGCATTTGTTTCTTGGATACCGTGATTCTTAGAAACTTCTCATTTGATTCTAGAGGATTGCGTTGGTCCTCTCTAAAAAAACTCTCTCGGTTTTGGCTATCTTAGAGTGGTTTTCCCATGGCGGTGGATTTTCACTTGATGGAAAGAGTCGAATGCAAGCAGTGCAAAGTTGCAAAGTGGTGCAACTTTTATTATACAACTCGTGTTACCAAGTGTCATGTTTCAACGCATCCAAATAGGTATTTTTATGCTAGGCATGGTCCTCTTTTGCACCCAAACACACGGAATTGCTCTGAGGTACGTTCAACCAGATCGATCCCTTAAGAGTCCAAAGTGCTAAATGGATGCAAACTTCAAAATGTTGTTACTCCGATACCATGATGCTTATAAAATTGTCGTCTAATGCTATAGGATCACATTGGGCCCCTCTACAAAAAAATCTATCATTTTTGGCTATCTCAGAGTGGTTTTCCCATGGCAGCGGATTTTCACTTGATGGAAAAAGTGTCCAATACAAGCAGTACAAAGTTGTAAAGTGGTACAAATTTCATTTTGCAACTCGTGTGACCAAGCAGACTATTCCAAAACATCTGAATAGGTATGTTTATACTAGACATGGTCCTATTTTTCACTTGAACACATGAAATCACTCTGAGCTACGTTCCATCAGATCGATCCCTTAAGGGTCCAAAGTGCAAAATGGCTAAAAACTTCAACATGTTGTTACCCGAATATTGTGATGCTTAAAAAATTTTCATATAATTCTACAGGATCGCATTGGGCCCCTCTACGAAACCTCTCTCGGTTTTGGCTATCTCGGAGTGGTTTTCCCGTCATGGCGGATTTTCACTTGATGGAAAAAGTGTCAAATGCAAGGAGTGCAAAGTTGCAAAGTGGTGCAACTTTAATTCTAGAACTCGTCTGACCAAATGGACTATTCCAACACATCTAAATAGGGATGTTTAGGCTAGAAATTGTCCTCTTTTGCACCCAAACACATAGAATCGCTCCAAGCTACATTCAACCAGATCGATCCCTTAAGGGTCCAAAGTACAAAAGAGAAACAAATTTTTGATGGGCTATTACGTTGGGCCCCTCTACAATAACCTCTCTCGATTTTTTTATCTCAGAGTCATTTTCCTATGGTGTCTAGTTTTCACTTGATGAAAAAAGTGTCAAATGGAAGCAGTGTAAAGTTGCAAAGTTGTGTAACTTTCATTTTGTAATTTGTTTGACCAAACTAAATGCTCCAACACATTCTGATAGGTAGGTTTACACTAGAAATGGTCCTCTTTCACACCCAAACAGGAGGAATTGATCCAAATTGTGTTCAACCTGCTTGATCCCTTATGATGGCATGCAAAATAATGGAAAAGAGAAACATACACACGAGGGTTGATAAGTCCAAGTATTCCACAAAAAATGTGTATAATCATTGGTGTAGAGTACCTTGTTCCTCCATTTGATGAAGAAGGTCTAGTTCGATGGTTTTAGTCATTATAATGTCAAATAAGGCCATGATAGCCCATTCTATAATCTTGATTTTAGTTTTGAGATAGTGTGGGGTCATTTGAGTCAATTATGTAAGTAAAAATAAGAAAATAACTTAGGTAAAGTAATTGGAAGAGATTACTAATGATGCCCCTATTCAAAATTCCAAATTTAGGCCTTAAAAGCAAGGCTAGACGAGGTGAAAAGAAGAAATTGCTTGAGAATAAGTTAGAATAGGTTGGAAATAGGGTGAGGTTGTGGAGTTTGATGTGTTCAAACGGTCTACAAGGAAAAGGGAGGTCAAAATTATGTTATGGCATGATGCCCTAATTGGGAATAGAGGGGTTTTGAATGAAAAAGAGAGGTTTGAGGGATTAAAAGTGGTTTAAGTCAAGGGGCAACATAATTTGGTGGTCAATTAAGTTTGTGTAGGTAGAATGAAGAGTGTTGGAAGAGGTTTTGAGGTTATATGATGTCTAGATATGGGGTTTTCAATAAACCCTAGTGAAATTTGAGAAAAGTGAGGGTTTAGAGGATAGTGGGGTTAGAGGGCCAATCACACCCTAAAAATTATGGATTTTGTGGATTTATAGACTGGTAAATTCTGCCCAATAGTTTTTTACAATTGGAAGAGTGATTGAGAGCATTTTTGTTTGTTAAAAAGACCTATTCGGGGGTCTAGGACAACATTGAGTCCATTTTTTATTTGTATTATAAATTATAACTTGCTTTCTCCCGAGTCCATTTTGTATACAAGAAATAATATTGCAAAAAGTTGACATATAAATCTTTTGATGTGTTTATATGGTGATACATCAAGAACATATTGGAATATTTTATGAATCATTTCATGGAATACCAATTGAAAATGTGATTTTTGCTTTTTGATAAAGTTGTTTAGCATCAATCAATTAATATTCAAGACAAACCATGAAGGATAACAATGATCAATGCTAGGGATAACCAATTAATAAGTATACACATGAATAAGTCAAGCATGTACACGTAAATAAGGGAAGCACAAGTACTCAAAAACATGTAAGCCTTGAAGTATACACACGAATACATAGTATACACAAATTAAGACAAAGTATATGCATGAATACAAGGTATACACATGAAAACACATAAGTTGTAAAGTATACATTGGAACACACATAAGTCAAAAAGTATACACGTAAGTTGTAAATTATACACTTGAATACACATAACTCATATCTATTGAACCATCAATTTAGAATGCAAATATGGAAACCATCGATAAAAAGAAAATTGTATTAACCAAATAGCCATGTAGGCATACATCAATATATGTTGATATAAGTATGAAATATATGTACAAAATAGCCATATTGGCTTACGAGAATGCCATATAGGCATACAATGTCAAATATGTCCAGTATAAAATATGTACAAAACTGCCATGTAGGCATACAACAAAGGGCTCTAGAATCAAAAGTCATTGCTCTCCATGCTTTGGAAATAAATTCTTTCCCTTTTCTTGTTGATCGGATGGTGATATTTCTATCACTCGTATTTGCTACGCTCGAGGAGTACTCCTATTGCTCCTCCTAGTGTTTAGTTCATGGCGAAGTTTTAACTATTACAATAAGAAGTAAATACATGAATCTATAAAAATTACATTATAAAAAATGATATATTTGAAAAAATAATCACTTACCACCCTCTCATGATCTCTCTCCATAAGGGAAATATTCACACCCATCCTCAGGCATGTTGAAGCCTTGTATAAACCATCCAAATAGAAATTAAACTACAAATCAATAATGGTTTGATTTTTCACTAACTAACATCTATAACAAAAACCGTAAATTTAAATTTACTAATTTTACTCATACCTCCCCTATCAGAGCCATCGAGGATTGTATAGTAGATGAAAGACCAATATCTATTGCCCTTGTCACATTTGGAGGTGTTTCGGCCTGTAACATATGAAAATAAAACAACAAATTATTCAACATAATCAACGATGTGCATATAAACTACACAAATATATTAAGTAAAATTCATTAGCTAAAATATTTATTCTATTACCTCCGTGTAGGTTTGAGTAAATCCATTGGCACTAGGAGTGGTCCCTCAAAACCTCCAATATTAGCCTATTAAACATTCAAAATCACATATTAAAATACCATTCGTAAAACAATGCTATTAACATGTAATAAATTTATAATTGTTTACTAGTTACATACCCCACTGATAGGTGCACTACAAAAATAAGTTGGTGGAGGGTCAGTGTATCTAGTCTCAACACTGTGACCTTGCAATTTTATTAAAATCATATAACTAAATTAGTTAATCTTGCATTTAAAATCAAAATTTAATAAATGAAATTCAATGAACATGCTAAATTTTACCTGACTATCAATGCCATATGCCTCATGCAAAATTTCAGCTACCCTCTCCATCTCCATAGCTATAGATAGATCCTGCGTAGCAGCCTCCTAAGTGTCAGCGGGGTCATATGAACAAGTCACCCTGCAAGATTGACACACATGGGTTCGAAGGCCACCACTCAAAGACTCCCCTGGATGTCGTTGTAGAATAGGGATAGTATGATGGATGCCACTCTAGGTCAAAGTGTTGATCACCTACAATGTCTCTACATCGACACTCTCCTTTGTGACGAAAGGCATAACAATGTGCTCATGAGGTGGCCTAGTGAGAGCTCATCTTCCTTGCCATGTAGGATCTGGTTGTACATCGGGTCTATTTTGAGCCGACCCCCCACCTATCCCCTAGAAGTCCCTCATATCAAAATAATTGGGTATTTTGTTCAATATGAACTCACTGTATAGTTTCCTAAGTAAATATTGTGGGACTTCACAATAGTTGCATGATGGGTAATCAAAGACCATGTACCACCTATCATAAAAATGGTTCCTAATCTATTGGTGGTGCCACCAATGAATAGGAAACCTCTTCGCATTGAGGGTAAGATTTTGATTTGTGCGTGGGTTAGTGAATAATGAGCACAAATCACCTTTTGTAAATTTTAAATCATTTTATTCGCATAATAAGCCCTAGCTGACTACCTCCTATCTTGCAATCCAGTTATTTGTTTGCTAATTGAATCTACATTTTTTAACATTTCTTTGAATGAACTTGCTAGTGTCATTCTTTCTACAGTTGAATCATTTGGATCACTTAACCTACTGATTAAATCCTCAATTTTCTTTTTCTTGTTCTCAATTTCACTCATTAAATTTTGTTGAGTGTTAGGAGGGGATTGAATGATTGGTGGAGGTTGTTGTTGTTGTGGTTGATTTTGTTCTTGACAATTTTGTTCTTCAGGATTTTGTTCTTGAGGATTTGGTTGCTCTTCTTGTTGAAGATTTTGAGGGTTTGAAGGTTGATTTGCATCTCCTAAAAATTCAAAAAAATAAAAATCAAATACAACCTAAAACTAACAAATTCAAAATAAAAAGTAAACAATCCTTACCTCTCACACCTCCTCATCGTTGTGGCACAATCGTTGCGAAGAAATAGCAACCATTGATGAAGATTTTTACACAATGCCTCCTCCTAGAATGTGAGGGTGAAAAATGGGGGTTTTGGTCATGGGCACAACAAAAAACATAGTAGAAATGAAGAATGAATGAGTTTCAATTTTTTTTCTTCTAACATGTCATAACATGAGTGTGTTATACGCGCTCGTGTTATGAATTTTAAATTTTTTTTTTTGAAAGTGGCAACAAATTGGCTACCCATCTCCATGCACCCACCTGATTGTGGAGATGAGTAAATTGTGACAATAGATTAAAATAATAAAATGAGGGAGGGATGATAGATTTTAAATGAATATTATGTAAATGGTTAGTATTTCAAGTAAAATGATGGTTTAGGAAGGATCTCCTAGGTCTTCACTAGGGTTGCAAAGGTCAAGATTACAAAATGTAGTGTCATAAAAATACACTCTGTGGTAATTTCACACTTACACATTTATCTTATTACATTTATGGAATCTCACCGTATTAATGACAAAAACCTATGAGTCAAAATTTCACAATTCTAACTTCATAGGGGACAATGATGAAGTGTTAGCAGTGTGTACACCTATTTTCTTGTGAAATAATGAGTAGGATGCTTGTGTGACATGCATATATCTGCATGGCATGCTAGCACCCTCTAAAATTTTGAGTTTCAAATGAGGGAATCTCACTCTCCTTTTCCTATGACACATTTCATTGTGGAAAAAATGTGTGTAACAATCCTTCCTTCCCATGCAACTTCACAATTTTTTTTCACTCTTTCTCTATTTAATTCTTAGTCTCTCTCACTCAATCTTGCTTTCTTGCTCTATTCTCTTCTACATATTTTCTCTCTTTCTCTCCACATAGAATCTATACCATATTTTTCATATCATCAAAAACCAAGGTTCTCTTAAAAGCAAGAACCCCTCGTCTTTCAAACCAAGAGGGAGCCATGGACTATTAGTAACACTCTCTTGTCTACTTTTGTCTCATCTATTTGCACTTATCTACTCATCTCATCTATTTTATTCGTGATAGGGTTTCTCCTCCACAACAAGGTTTTTTTCTAACACATGTCTCATCTATTACATTTTATGTCTTATCTATTTCTATCTATCTTGCTATTCATGGAGGTGGAAACAAAAAAATGGGGGTTTGACTAAGGAAAGCCTCAAAACAAAGCCAATACTTTTCCAAATTTGAAGAGTTGAGTACTTGCAAATTTAAAGTTTTTATCTTCTGATCTGACAGTAACAACAGTGCAGGGCACATACATCCACATGATGTGTTGTCATCCATTGACTGCAACTTTTCCCTTTTTAGGGAAAAATCTATAAGTTTTGACATTTATATTCCCATAATATGTTTCTTATAATTCTATATCAATTTTTATTAATTAATAGTTTTATCACTCTTGTACTTAGTAGCCTCGAATTTTATTACATTTAGTTGTTCAAATAGTCTTTGTCACTTGACCTTTTACTTTGAGGTAATTGAGGGCTATTTGCTCCTTGTAGAATCTTCTTTGTCCTAGAGACTCGGGAGTAGAAAATCCACTCCTTTACACAAGATAACACTTCAATATTATCAAATGATGATTTCATGACAAAGGAACAACCTCAATCTATAAAGGTATAACTTCAGGCTATACAGGCATAGCTTCAGGCTACAAAGGTACAAATTCAATCTACAGAGCTATAAATTCATAGATAATTATGTTGGGGTGCTTCAGGATGATGCACAAGCATCAAATGATGATGTAGAAGTGCATTTTGATAGTATGAGATGGATTTTAATGATTTTTGGTAAGATATAATCAAACAAGAAGACCCATTGGTTGATTTGACTTTCAAGGTGATAAGGATAAGTTTATCAATTCATGTTAGGTGTCTCCACTAGTTTTACATATGAAAATATGCCAATCATGATAGCACAACCTCTATTCAATCAAGTAGGTGTGATAAATTAATGTAGGCCCACTTGCCAAAGGCATAATATCTTCAAGTGAATGGGTAACTAAGGTATGCATGGGTAATGTACCACCTATGTACACCTTTTTCCTTAGAAGGACAAGGTCCTACCAAGGAATAAGTGTCACCTCAATAAGAGAAAGTAGTACATGGTGAGTAAGTTCAGGCTTGAAACTATACACTATACCACACTAACCAATGGTCGATTGTCTTAAAAGCTTCTAAAAATAAGGTTCTTAGTGGATATATGAATGGTGAGAAAATATGATAATTCCCAAGATTAGGAGGGTTTCTCCTTCTCTCATTACCAAACGAGTCTCGGTAGTTAGAGGGTCTTGTGGCTTGGCTCAAATGATGCTAGCTACACTTTGAGTTACAAATTTCTCTCTCCCCCTTTATATAACCCACCATAAAATGTGGTTGAGGCTTTCCTTGAGGTGATCAAGTCCCAAAGCATTTTTGGTCACCCAAGATCACATGAAGTGCAAGGGGAGAGCATGCACACAATCTAGTAAGCCTTGGAATAACACTTAGAGCATAAAATAAATGAAGAGATATGAGATTTTTGATCTCCAATATCACACTATATGCAAGGATAGAGCATGTTTCTACACACACTTCTAAACATGACAAATAATGTTCATTAAACCCACTAAGCTATCTTAGATGCCTAGATTAGTGGAAAATAAATCCTTGGACCAAAAAAATTCATCAAACCATTAGTAATTTCAATAATAGTGATCATTGACAAGCATTAGATAGCTACACCACTTGTTATTTTCTCAAAAATGAAGTTTAGATGTGAAAAATGACTTAAAACCCTAGAAAATGTAGTTTGAAACAAAAGAACAACTTTACCTAACAAAGGAAACACTTTAGGTTGTAGAAGCACAAATTTATGATATAGAGACACAATTTCACAAAGAAGGCCCAACAATGACTTCTAAGAGCTCTAAAAAGAAAAAAAATCAACCTAGTTAGGGAACCTATAAAAATAAGTTATAGCATGTAATACCCCTCTTTTTTAGCTTCTTGTTTAGACAGCGTTCCTTTATTTTTTTTAGTTTCAGTTATTGTAATACTTTGCATACTTTATCATGTGTGTTATTTGATTGCTATTTATAGAGCGACAAACTATTTGTGTGATGTGATGTATCTTATCTGATGCCTAATATGACATGCTTTAATTGGTGTTAAAATACTTGTTGCTATAAAATGTTTATTGTACATGAGATATTTGAGTACTATGAATTGTCAGTTTATGGTGAGTGTATTGGTAAAGGGGACAAGATCGCATCACTCACTTGCGAGCGCCATGCGATTCCGTGATTTCCTCTTCACGGTGTGTATTTTATGCTGCTTATATATATATGATCTTTCTTAGCTCATTTACAGGTTTTTAGATACATGACATCGACTCCACCTAGTTTCACATTGAGCATGTCGACCCAATGGCTAAGTTGAATAGGAGATAGTAGCTAGGTAACATGTGCCAGGTCTACACCTTAGCCACAGTGTGTCGTCAGTCATATTTGTTGTATCATCGTTTGCCTTTCTTTAATATTATTAAATTATGAAGGGTTCTTGATTATGAAAATAAATGTTAAAATTATGCATTAAATAATGTTGGTTTTTATTTAATTAATTTTAGACATTTTGATAGAAGCTTTGTATTTAAATTAATTAATTAAATTTAATTTATTTAGTAAATTAAATTTAATCCATGGGGTTGAATTTATTTATTAAGTGATAAATTTATTAATTAAATTATTTATTAAGAAAGTTGTAAAAGGGAATTAAATATAAATTTGGAAATTAAATTTGAATTCAAAATTATTTAAATTATATTGAGAAATTAAATGTGATTGTTTTAGATATTTTTTAATTGCGAGCATGTGTGAGTTAATTAATTAAGAATTTGTTGAAAATATATTCATGGAGAAAATTTAGGTTTTTAGTTGAAAGAAGAGGAAAGCTTCTTCACGGGAAGGTGAGGATAATTTTTGGGAAGATATTTTTGGAGAGGGATGAAAAATTGAAAAAATAAAGAAGATTGTAGAGGTTTTTGGCGGTAGGAAATTTAAGAGAATTGTTTTAGTATAGTTGTTGTGAAATTGGATAAATATTTTGTTTTGGGAAAATTGTGTTGCTGGGAAGAAGTTGTGAAAGATTTGGAAGAGGTTCGACATCAAAAACTAAACACATCAAAAGCTTCTTGATATAGGTTCTTTTCTTGTGCAATTAGATTTGTTTAAAAATTGTATTGAAATTGTATTGTTGCAGTTAATTGCTATGCTAGATCTATTATGGAAAGTTAATTTGTTTAGAAAAAAAGAAATTTAAAGCTTCTGTGATTGCGATGAAGAAAATTAGGAAATTTTAGTTTTAGTGAAAAAGAGAGAATTTGAATCATGTTATTCTACCCCTCACAGGTTTACGAGGTGGATTTATGTACATTGTAACACATTTGTCTTATTGCCTCATTTTGGGAATGAGTGATGTAACCTTTTGATTAAGTTAATGAATATGGAGTTTGGTTGTATATCTCTTTATGTTATGTTGTATCTTTATGTTGTTTAAGTACTCATTTCATATTGTCATTAAATGCTATGGTTGTATATTGATGTATGTATGGGTTTAATTAATCTCGGTTACACAGCCTTAGAGGTTGTTGTCAATTGTTGGTGAACATGTATGTTAATTACACTGTAATAAAAAAAATTGTGTGCTTATGTAGTGAATTGCAACATCCTTTAGGGTTACGTGGCGGGGCATTACATAGAACACTTGAGAACATAAAGATCTAGATAAAAAAATATATTAGGTTATATGCTCAAAATATCTCAAAATGATGAAAACCTTAGACCTCTTAGAAATTTTGCAAGAAATCTTAGTATTTATAAAACCCTAGAAATTCTAATTTTTGCAAGAAAATAGTGAGTTAATCTAAAAAATAGTGTTAATATTATGCAATCTTGCAAAACCAGGCCTCAAAGGTTAAATAAACCCTATATTTAGTTCAAATTGATCAAATGCACTCTTCAAAATGAAAACACAATTTTAGGTTATAAAGGCATTGCTTCATGAAACACAGGTGCCATTTTATACAACATAGGTACAACTTTGTGAGATAGAGGTTAATTTTTATGAAACAAAGGTGCCACTACATAGTCTTGGCCCAAAAAATGACATATAAATCACAAAAATCATAAAAAAAATGACAAATAACATTAAAATAGGGATGTGTGTCCCATCGAGCATGCCAAAATGATAAAAGAACAAAGGTAGATAAAAGAAACATAAAAGAACAATAACTTAACCTAGAATCTTTGCTTCTCTCCTTAATCAGTGAAAATAGAGTGCACCCTTATTCCATTTGATTTTCTCTTTGATATAGATATGTGGATTGATCAATTCTCTAGCACAACCTTGATATGATTTGATATTGATAGTGATGATAAACTTGATTCAATAAAGATAACTTTTAGGTATGATAGCTCAATCTCTTATTCAATATGTTGCATTAGGTAAAAATTAAGGATGCGACCCTCTAGATATATAGTCATGAAGAGGCAAAATCAATGGCTAGAAATGATTGATGATGGATGGCTAAGATTAAAGGAGGATTAGGGCTTCACTCAAGGATGCAATAATATGAAAAATATTAAATGATAGACACAATCTATGTTTATTATTGAGATAAGGAAAAAAAATCCTTATGGAAATGGCTAGGATTAAGAGGTTAATTGAAATGAGTGGATAAGATGAAACATTAGTTTGAATTTTGGGTAGGTGTCTAGGTTGAATGAATATAGACAAGGAGTTAGTTAAACATGTGAAAGTGAATTTTTTCATATGAGGACAAATTTAAATTACGATCCATGTGAACACAATGAAGGGCTAGAATTAAATGGACAAGGATAGAGGATAAAGGGTAATTAATTAAATAAAAAATGTATTTATTTAATTAATGGGATCATGTGGAGGGATAATAATTAAATAAGAAATAATGATTTAATTAAAATAATAGGAAAAATATTAGAATGGATGATAGTAATTAAATAAATAACATATATTGTATTAATAGCTAAGGATATGCTAAAATAAGGTGAGGTTGGGTAAGGTCATAATTTAGGTGTCTACATTATGTTTGCAACATAGTGATTTTATATTTATGAATGTCATTTGGTGATAACTTCAATCAATATATATAAATAATGAATTAATCATTCTCACTATTTCATATATCCTTTCATGATTTGACATGTATGTTGGTAGGTTACTTTACTGTTGGTCCTATACTATGTTTAGTGTTGTATATGATATGTTGAATATGAGTAAGTTCATGTTGCTTTAGCTATGTTTACTATGTTATACTAATGATTGTGATTAAGTGTGCAAAATAATTCTAATGTGTCTTCTTTCTTGTCTCTCATAGAAGAATGTTTGATTTTTGTAAAAGTGATGTTAGCTCTTAAGAGGGAGGATTGGATTTTTTTGATATATTCAACATTCTTGTGAGTTTCCTCGAGAATGAGGGTGTAATTTGAGCTTAGACTTGAGGGTATTAGGAGGGTGTAAGAAAGATTCATTGTAGAAAGTTGATTTGTATTTCACATTGTGGGATTATCTTCCACCATTCCACCAAAACTAGAAAATTATTGCAAACTTTTTATGACTTGTTCAAGGTCAATGAAGGAATTATGAATGAAGTATGAACTACATAAAATTATTGACATTGAAAATTACTTGTATCGATATGAAATAATATATTTCTTTATGAATTTTAAATGTAGATTATTCTCTTTTGTGCACATTCATTGTTGTTTGATAAGACATGTAAATAATTTTTTGAATACTCAAGTTAATTCCCCTTATATTTAACAACTGGTGGATTAAATATATACTTATATTATCAATAGATATGACAAATCAATTTTATAAGATATGCTAATATTCTTTTATATCATTATTTTAAAAAATAATATAATTGTATTATTTTTTTAAAATGATGATCATATGAATAAATAGTAAAGTATATTTTGACGAGATGCATCACATGACAATTCTTTTTCTCATGCATTAGGTAAATTACCTTACACTAATAATCTATTTGTCAATTGTTAAAATTGTCACATCCTTGTTAAATTTCATCTCATGTGGTGATATCGTGTGGTTAAAAAAAATCATTTATGGAGCCAATGACTAACAAGGAATGAATTTATTAAAGGAGGAACCAAATATCATTAAAGTAGAGAGAGGTGAAATATTGAATGGGAGGGCCATGCCATTAATAAGGTCCCTCATTTAGAAGAAAATAATTTAGGTCATGTGGAGAGAAAAATGATGAAAAACTACTACTAAACCCTCACGACCCCCTTGTTTGTGGATATTCACAAGTTTTTGGAAAGAAAGATGGGAAAAGAGAGATCATGTGGGAGAGGGAAGGTGAATTGGAAGTGATTTGGGAGTAATTTGAAAGTAGGGAAAATAAGGGAGGAATGTAGAGTACGATGTAAAGAATAAAGTGTTATGCTTCTAAAATCTACAAGAAAAATATAGAACAAAAGTGTCGATAGATGTGATTAGGTTTGAGGTGAGCTAAAAAGGTGTTTATTGGACAGGAAAGGGTAGAGAACACATGGAAGAGGGTAGAAATGTGTGGTGAGTTAGTAAGAAACATGGGGAAATAATGTACTCATTTGAAGGAAGCTCCCTAGTTACATTTCCATCTACAACAAGACATTAATTGAGTTAGTAGGATGCACAAGAGGAACTAGCATGACTTGAGGAGAAGAAATTGTATGTATATCCTTTAACTTTCACTCAAATCTATACATGGTCCAGTTTATCCCTTCCCTTGATTTATTTTGTGAGTATATTATTAACTATTTTATTAAAAGAAGACACTCAAAAAATTGACATTTACCTACACCACAACTAGGGAAATTGAGTCATTATCATCTTAGTCACTATTGGGAAATAATCAACATTAGATATCTCCAATTATAACATCAAAACACTCAAGAGGGGTAGTTTCCAGTGAATGGAAATGGTCTAAGAAGTCGTGGACTATGGTGAAAATCTTGAGAAAGGACCATTCTTGACTTAGTATGGAAAAAAGAACAAATTATCTAAAGAAAACTTGACGTAATATGTAGCTAGGACACAATGTGTCCTCACTGATATACATATTCTACTACTATGACTATGAAATAATACAGTTAAATTTTTTAACCAAAATTTACAAAGGGATAATATTAGGTGATTGTTAAGTAATAAAATAAATTTATCTTTCCACACCTATATGATATGAATGCATGCAAAATTGGAAGCCTATTCAAAACACATGACGTTTTGATAAAATGATTATAATATATGATTGTAATGGTATCATGACTATATTCTCATGTAACGTTGTTAGTTATGAAAAACTAAGAGTAGTAATAGTAAATATGAAGTGAAACATTATCTTGAGAATATTTTGGAAGTTGATATTTTTGGGTATTCAATTTATGGAGTAGGGATTTATACACCTACATGATGTTGACAAACTTATTAAATACAAGAACCCCAATATGGGAACTATTTGAAGAACTAAAGGACTTGTGCTAGATTGTTGCATTGTGAAGATATTATGATTTTTTTTGGTATTTTATATGAGTAGATTCATTTTATTTTGAATAAGTTGTTAATCCTTGATAGACATAACATTTCATCCCTTGTGGAAAACTCTAAAATGGTTGTGTAATACTATGATGAAATATATGGGACTAATAAAATTTTGAAGCTTGGGAGAATTTTAGACATAACAATGTTGGACAACTAAGCATGAGAGATTGAGTGTATGTCCTTAAGAATATTGTATACCTGATTACTATTGTGTGGCTATTAAAAAACTAATGTAGTTATGTCTAATTGAGACCTATTTTAGATGTTATAGAAATGCTTTGAGTGTCAATATATTGTGTTTATTCCTTCCTCATTTGCAAGTTAATTTGTACCAAAAAAAATAGTGTCAAAGGGACTCTTTAAAATGGTGATGTTCAAATGTTGAAAAGTACAATGATGGTTGTTAATGATGTACAAGTCTTTATTAATTATATAAGGGTGTCGGTTAGGATGGAGTTAGGCCAACCATTTCATTATAAAATTAGACTCATAAAAAAATGGTTATGAATACCCTCCCTAACCCCATGTGTGTCTAATAATACTTTTTACTCTTTAATAATCATAATTAAGTTTGGGTTAAGCATGGGGAGAGATTAGTGGATAAAGATATTATTATTACTATATATATGTATTTTTGTAACAGATATAGAGATACCAACTATCTTGTGGATGAATTAGGTATTTCTCATGCTTTAAGAAAATTTATAAATATTGTGTTAGGCCTTTCAATGTTTACATAGTGTTGTATAGTCTTATTGGGGTACATTGTCAATTCTAGTAGAAATTAATTTGAAAAATTAATAGGATCATGATGCTTGATAATATTAGTAGAATACAATTGGATCCATATTGGGACTCCACATGATTTCCACATGGTGATTAGATCTTAACTATTGCTACCCTCATTGATAGTCAATTTATCCTAATTGTGATATTTTTTCTACTATGTTATCTTCATACATGAACATTTAAGGGGTTTCTTACTAGTATAATATAAGGGTTCAAGATATAGATAACCAATAAACTTGTGTTATCTAAGATCACCAAATCATGTTCTAATCAGTTATAACTATTAACTAGGGACCAAATGTTGTACAATATCCTTGATAGGTAATTGTAACGGGTTTGGGATGCTCACAATGAATTAGGATTAATATCAGTGGGAAATCAAGTTGAGCTATGAATGACCTTGTTGGAATATCATCAATATAGGTTTAATATATTACATATGAGCTTAGTTAAACACTTTCCTACCTACTATTAGGCATTAATTATTGTAGTCCACATCCTTACTAGAACCTCAGTAGTGGGAACCTATATGTAAGTCCTTTGAGAGACCTTTTTAGGAGAACTATGTGTGACTTTGATCCTTGCAAGTGGGTATGTAGGCAGTCCTTGGGAAAAGGATGCCCCTATGACCTCAAGCCAAGGGGGATAGTTTAAGAGGCTAACTGCAAGGATGGGGTTTAGGCTTAAATTTGAGGTTGAAATGGGTATTAGATGTTTATGAAGGAATTGAGGAAACTTGATAACTTGTATTTAATACATAATATTCTTTTGAATAGTAAGAAAAATAAAGTGAATGGATTTGACTACCTTATATTTAGTATTCACTGAGTCAAGGCCATCTCATATTGGTTCAATGTGATAAATTTATGTGTTGTAAAATTTAACTTCAAACCTATAGGACTCAATGTATAGGCTCCTAAATTAGTTGATTGTGATATAATTTTCTAGGTCACTTGACTAGTATTGTGAATCGTGTTATGTATGACCAACATAAGTGTGAATATCTAAGGTATTTGAGCAGTGACCGGTAGTCATTGGACCATGCCAATGATCAATGTTTGAGATACTATTGTGGATTAGCTAGAATTCACTTGGTTCATGAAGGTGAAAGTTCTTATGGTACCGACTAGTAGGTTGTCATTGGAACATGAGAATGGTGGATTCCTAGAACTACTAATGCATCTTTTGGATTAGTTTGAATTCACCCAATTTGTAGAGATGAATTACTAGGGTCTATTTAAGTTTTGATAGGGTAATAGTTGCATGGGTAGTTACCTTATTGTACAAGAAATTTTAACCAGAGCTAACCATTATATTGGGAGGGTTCACTACTAGTCATATATAGCATGAGGGTGACCAATGACAAGTGCTACCCAAGATTGTAAATAAAATAGATAAAATTATCACTAAGGTCACAAGGTGGTATACGTCAAAAGTGACTTCTTCCTAGTCGAATATACTTGTTTTTAATGACCTATAGGTGATTGAAATTGGGATCCATGGAGCTACATGGTAGGTTCACTAATGAGAATTTTTTGGATGGACAATGGACCTCAATGTAGTATGAGGTGTACTAAATTCATTTCCTAGTTCTTAGATGGTATACTTGGCCTTGTTAGGTTGAGGGTGGAGCCTTAGTGTATTATGGGATGCACCGAATCCACTTCCCAGTTGTTTGATGGTGCAAAGGAATGAAGAAAATGATCCAAACCCATGGTGTATTATGCAAAGAACCAAAATTATTTCTCTTCCTAGGATGCAGTAAGGGTAGGTGTTAGTTAGCCATTATGGATGTAGCCAATCACTATGTGTATGTGATGTATATAATTCACTATGTGTATGTGATGCATGTTGGAGCTAGTCACTATGTATTTGTGATGTATGTTGGAGCTAGTCATTGTCTATATGTGATGTATGCTCAAGCTAGTCACTATGTATATGTGATATATGTTGGAGCTAATAATTTTGTATATGTGATGTATGCTCGAAATAGTCATTCCATATGACCTTGGAGATTATGGAACAATATGAATCCTATGCATTTGTGTATGTTTGTACTCTAATTATTGATAATTATTTGTATGGATCAAACTCTTGATGGAAAAATTATTATTGTCTTATAATAATTGGACTAAGTTAGTAGCTTATTCTTATTGTATAGTCATGGTTTAAAAGTACGATAAAAATTCTCATACAAGAGGAGATAATGCACTCCCTCTAAAATTGGTAGGTGAACTATGAAGCATTTGATTTCCCACAAGGGGATACCTAGGCAAGGTCATCATGAACCCTCAAGGTTTAGGTTTGCGTCTAGGGATTTCCCTAACCATAGGAGCTTAACATTTTTCTAGTGTAAGTTTATAAGTGGTGATGTTGATTTGCACCATGGTGAATGGAAATTTTATGAGGTCAACACTTCTATGCTAGATATACATTTTTTGATTGATTAAGTTGATAATCATTATTAAATAAAAAACAAAAAAATTAATGAACAAGAGATATATATTAAAAAATACATAATTGGGTGGGTGCAAGAAGATGTGTAGCAATTTTGTGGCCAATTTAATTTTTCATCCCAAAATAGAAAAAACGTGAGCGCGTTATAGTAAAAATTACTCACATTATGGCTTGGTAATGATTGAGCCTAGGATCAGTCATTAGCAAGCCATAATGCACTCACATTATAATGTGCTCATGTTATGGTTTAAATTTTAAAAAATGCAAACATTTTGAGTTCAAAGAAAGTGCATTTTTTGAAATCAAAAAAACATTTCCAAAATGCGAGTGCATTATAACGTGCTCGTGTTTTTGTCTACAGTGAATTTTTTTCTTCTCTTTTTCTTGTCTCTTTCTTCTTGTTATCTTTTAGGGAAACTATAAACATGAAATAAATATTTAAGTATAAGTTGATATTTACATATGGACATTTAATTTATTATACTTTAAGTTATATTTCATGTATATAGGCAAGATGTTTGAGAGTGGTTCCAGATCTCTAGGAGTTATAATGCAAATTCTAGTTTTTAAAAGATCTTAAAAATTTTAAGCTTAGTCAAGTTTCAGTAATCAGGAGGTCAAATTTTAGTGGTCAGAAAATTGTATCATCTTTCTCTCTCACTCTCTCCTCTCTACTCTCTATCTCTCCACTCCCTCTCTCTCTCCATTCCTCCCTCTCTCCCACACACACCCATCTATCTCCTCCCTAAATCTACCTCCCTCCCTCCCCTCTCTACTTCTCTCTATCTTTTCTCTCTCTACAACTCCTTCCCTTTCTACTTATCTTTATCTGCTCTCTCTCTCTCTCTCTTTACCTACCTCTCCCTCCACCACTTTGTATCTCACCTATGTCTCCCTCCCTACCTCTTTCCCTTCCTACTCTATATCTCTCCTCTCCATCCCTCTACCTAAATCTCTCTCTCACTCTCTATCCGTCTCTTCCCCCTATTTCTCTCTAGATATCTCCTCTCTATCTCATAATTCTCTCCCTCCCTCTACCTACATCTCTCTCTCACTCTCTATCCATCTCTATCCCTCTTTTCCCCCTCTTTCTCTCTAACTCTCTCCTCTTTATCTCATAATTCTCTCCCTCCCTTTAACTCTCTCCTATCTATCTCACAACTCTCTCTCTCTCTCTCTCTCTCTCTCTCTCTCTCTCTCTCTCTCGCTCTCTCTCTCTCTCTCACAAACCTCTATCTCCCTCCCTAAAACTCCCTCCCTCCCTCCTTCCCTCTCTACTTCTCTCTATCTCTCCTGTCCCTCCCCCTCTCAACCTAACCCTCCCTCTCATTATTTTTGCTCTCCTACCAATCTCTCTCACTATTGTCCCTCCCTCCCCCTCTTTCTCTCTCAATTTCTTCTTTTATCTATATCACCATTCTCTCTCTCTCTCTCTCACTCACAAACACACCTCTATCTCCCTCCCTACCTCTCCCTCCATCCCTCCCCTCTCTAATATTTATCTCTCCTCTCTCTATACCTACCTCTCCCTCCATTACTCTCTTTGTTCACCTATGTCTCCTTCCCTACCTCTTTCCCTCTCTACTCTCTATCTCTCCTCTCCCTTCCTCTACCTACCTCTATCTATGTATCTCCATCCCTCTCTTTCTCTCTCACTCTCTCCTTCTCTCTATCTCACCACTATCTCTATCCCTACCTCTCACTCCCTTCTCTCTAAATAACCATTCTCTCTCTCTCCCCCCCACTTTCCGTCCTTCCCTCTCACTCCCTCCTCTCTAAATCATCATTATCTCTCTATCCCACTTTCCCTCCTTCCCTCTCTATCTCACATATCCCTTTCTACCTCTCCCTCTCTCTCTTTATCTCTCTTTCTGATTCTCTATTTACCTCTCAACTCTCTATCTCACCACTTTCCCTCCTTCCCTCTCTTCCTCATATCCCTCCCTCTCTCCTTCCATATCTACCTACCTCTCCCTACACTACCTACCACTCTCTCTACCTCTCTATCCCTCCCCCACTTTCTCTCTTACTCTCTCCTCTCCTCTCTACTATATATCTCTCCCCCCTTCCCTCTCTACTCTCTTTCTCTCTCCCCCTTCCTCTCTCCCCCTTCCTCTCTCATCTCATTTTCTCTCCTCTCACTCTCTCTCACTCTCACACACACTCAGCTCTATCTCCTCCTTTCATCTCCCTCCAATCTACTTCTCTCTATCTATCATCTCTCTACATCTCCTTACCTCTTTATTAATCTTTATCTCCCCTCTCCCTCCATCACTCTATATCTCAACTATGTCTCCTCCCTACATATTTCCCTCTCTACTATTTATCTCTCCTCTCCAGCCCACTACCTCTCTTACCACCCCCTCTCTCTCTCTTTCACACACACACACACACAAACTCACCTCTATATCCTCCCTACCCACCCCTCCCTCCCCTCTCTACTTATCTCTGTCTCTCCTTCCCTCTCTACCTATATTCATCTCCCCTCTCCCTTTATCACTTTGTATCTCACCTATGTTTCCCTACCTATCTAGGGTTGAGGGAGTAAGGGTTAAGGGTTGAGAAATGAGTGTTGAGGGTTTAATGTATAGGGTAGAGCATAGAGGGTATATGGTAGTGGGTTTAAGGTTTGAGGGCTGAGGGTAGAGGTTATATTGTTGAGGGTCCAATGTATAGGGTAGAGGGTATAGGGGTTGAGGGATTAGGGTTTAAGGGTTGAGGTTTTAAGGTATGAGGGTTCAAGAATTAGGGTAGAGAGTTTACTTTAGTTTAAGGGTTGAGGGTAGAGGGTTTAAGGGTTTAGGGTTGATTGTTTAAGGGTTTAAGGGTTGAGGGTATAGGGCTAAGGGATTAGGGTAGAGAGGGATGGAAGGAGGGAGATATGGAGGGATAAGTGAGATAGAGAGAAGTAGAGAAGAGGAGGGAGGGAAAAAGATAGATGAGGGTTAAGGGTTGAGGGGAGAGAGATAGATGGAGTGAGTGAGTGAGTGAGAAAGAGAGACCTGTGAGAGGGAGAGGGGGTAGGAGGGAGAGACTCTAGAGAGTGAGAGAGAGGGAGGAAGTGGGAGAGAGATAGAGGGAGGGAGGGTTAAGGGTAGAGGGTAGAGGGTAGAGGGTTTAAGGGTTTAGGGTTTACGATTAAGGGTAGAGGGGAGAGAGATAGAGGCAGTGACTGAGATATATATATATATAAGAGAGGGAGAGGAGGTAGGATGGACAGGGTTGAGAGACATGGAGAGAGTGGGAGAGATAGAGGGATGGAGGGTTAAGGGTAGAGGGTAGAGGGTAGAGGGTAGAGAGTTTAAGGGTTAAGGGTTAAGGGTTAAGGGTTAAGGGTTTAAGAGTTTAGGGTTTAAGGGTTAAGGGTATAGGGTGGATGGTTTAGAGTAGAGGGGAGAGAGATAGAGGGAGTGAGTGAGTGAGAGAGAGACCTGAAGGAGGGAGAGGAGGTAGGAGGGAGAGACTTGAGAGAGAGAGGGGGAGTGAGTGAGAGAGAGAGAGAGGGAGGGAGTGGGAGAGTGATAGAGGGAAGAGGGTAGAGGTTTAAGGGTTAAGGGTAGAGGGGAGAGAGATAAAAGGAGTGATTTAATTGGAGAGAGACTTGAGAGAGGGAGAGGGGGTAGGAGGGAGAGACTTGAGATAGAGATAGGGAGTGAGGGAGTGGGAGAAAAATAGAGGGTAGAGGGTTAAGGGTAGATGGTAGAGGGTTTAAGGGTGTAGGGTGTAAGGGATAAGGTTTTAGGGTTTAGGGTTAAGGGTAGAGGGGAGAGATATAGAGGGAGTGAGTGAGTGAGAGAGACATAAGAGAGAGTGAGGGGGTAGGAGGAAGAGTCTCGAGAGAGAGGGGGGGTATGAGGGAGAGTCTCTATATCTCCCCTCCCCTTCTCTCTCTCTCAAATCTCTCCCTCCTTCCCCCTCTCCCTCTCTAAAGTCTCTCTCTCTCTCTCTCTCTCTCTCTCTCTCTTATCTCTCTCCCCTCAACCCTTAAACCCTTAAACCCTCTATAATCTACCATTAAATCTCTACCCTCTACCTCTCTCCCACTCCCTCTCTCTCTCTCTCTCAAGTATCTCCATCCTACCCACTCTCCCTCTCTTAGGTATCTCTTTATCTATCAATAACTCCCTCTTTCTATCTCCCCTAAACCCTTAACCCCTTAAACACTAAACCCTTAAACCCTTTACCCTCTACCCTTAACCCTCCCTCCCTCTCTCTCTCTCTCAAGTCTCTCCCTCCTATTGCATATACCTCTCTTAGGTATCTCTCACTCACTCACTCACTCCATCTCTCTCCCCTCTACCCTTAACCATTAATGCTCTACCCTTAACCCTTAAACCTTAAACCCTTAAACCCTTAACCCTCTACCCTTAACCCTTAAACCCTAAATTCTCTATCCTATACCCTTAACCCTCCCACCCTCTATATCTCTCCCACTCCCTCCCTCCATCTCTCTCTCAACCCTCTCCATCCTACCCCCTCTCCCTCTCTCAGGTCTCTCTCTCTCAGTCACTCCCTCTACCTCTCTCCCCTCCACCCTTGAACCCTCTACCCTCTATCTCTCTCCCAATCTCTTTCAAGTATCTCCCTCATATCCCCTCTACCTCTCTCAAGTCTCTCTCTCACTCACTCACTCCATTTATCTCTCCCCTCTACCCTTAACCCTCTACCCTCTACCCTCTACCCTCTCCCCTCTACCCTTAACCCTCTACCCTCTACCCTTTATCTCTCTCCCTCTCCCTCCCTCCCTCTATCTCTCTTCAAGTATATCCCTCCTATCACCTCTCCCCCTCTCCCTCTCTCAAATTTCTCTCTCTCTCTCTCTCTCTCTCTCTCTCTCTCTCTCTCTCTCTCTATCTCTCTCCCCTCTACCCTTAACCCATTAAACCTTAAACCCTTTACCCCAGCTTGCCAATTTGGTGAAATTGGAAATGTCGTGGTATGTTTGAAAAAATGGGTCCAAGAAAAAGGGTCTCCCAATGATGTAAATCACCGGGAGACTCCATTTCTTGGACCCATTTTTCAAAAAGGACAAGTTAGATTTACAATTTAATCAAATTGGAAAGCTAGTGGGCCCTCTACCCTCTAATCTTAACCCTATACCATCTATCTCTCTCCCACTCACTCCCACTCACTCCCTCTCTCTCCATCTCGTTTTCTCTCTTAAGTCTCTACCTCCCTCTCCCTCTCCCTCTCTCAGGTCTCTCTCTCACTCCCTCTATCTCTCTCCCCTCTACCCTAAAACCTTAAACACTATACTCTTAACCCTCTACCCTATATTTCTATCAAGTCTCTCCGTCCTACCCCCTCTCCCTCTCTCAAGTATCTCTCTCTCACACTCACTCCTATCTCTCTCCCCTCTTCCCTTAACCATCTACCCTTAAACCCTTGAAACCTCCACCCTTGATCGTCTATCTCTCTCCCTCCTACCCCCTCTCCTTCTCTCAAGTATCTCTCACTCACTCACTCACTCCTTCTATCTCTCTCCCCTCTACCCTTCACCTTCTACCCTCTACCCTAGCTTTCCAATTTGGTGAAATTTGGAATGTAAAGGTCTATTTGAAAAAATGGGTCCAAGAAATGGGGTCTCTCAGTGATTTACATCATCGGGAGACCCCATTTCTTGGACCCAAATTTTCAAACAGGCAAGTTAGGGTGCCAATTTCACCAAATTGGCAAGTTAGTGGGCCCACTAGCTTGCCAATTCGGTGAAATTGGGAATGTAGTGGTTTGTTTGAAAAAATGGGTCCAAGAAATGGGGTCTCTAGGTAATTTACATCATCGGGAGACCCCATTTTTTGGACCCATTTTCTCAAATAGGCAAGTTAGGTTGCCAATTTCACCAAACTACCAAGCTAGTAGCCCACTAGCTTGCCAATCCGAGGAAATTGGCAATGTAGTGGCCTGTTTTAAAAAATGGGTCCAAGAAATGGGGTCTCCCCATGATGTAAATCATAGAGAGACTCCATTTCTTGGACCCAATATTTCAAACATGGCAAGTTAGGTTGCTAATTTCACCAAATTGGCAAGCTACTGGCCCATTGGCTTGCCAATTCGGTGAAATTGACAATATAGTGGCCTATTTGAAAAAATGGGTCCAAGAAATGGGGTCTTTCGGTGATTTATATGACCGGGAGACCCCATTTCTTGGACCCATTTTTTCAAACAAGCATGTTAGGTTACCAATTTCATCTAATTGACAATCTAGTGTACCCACTGGGGTTGCAATTCAATGAAATTGGCAATGTAGTGGCCTGTTTGAAAAATGGGTCCAAGAAATGGGGTCTCCCGATGATATAAATCACTGGGAGACCCCATTTCTTGGACCCATTTTTTCAATCAGACAAGCTAAGTTTCCAATTTCATTAAATTGCCAAGCTAGTGGGCCCACTAGCTTGCCAATTTGGGAAATTGGCAATGTAGTGGCTTTTTAAAAAAAATGGGGTCCAAGAAACGAGGTCTCCTAGTGATTTACATCATGGAGAGACCCCATTTCATGGACCCATTTTTTTAAATAGGTAGGTTAGGTTGCCAATTTCATCTAATTGACAAGCTAGTGGACCCATTGGTTTGCAATTCAATGAAATTAGCAATTTAGTGGCCTGTTTCAAAAAATGGGTCCAAGAAATGGGGTCTCTCGGTGACATTTATTGGACCCATATTTTCAAATAGGCATGTTAGGTTGCCAATTTCACCAAATTGGCAAGCTAGTGGGCCCATTGGCTTGCCAATTTAGTAAAATTGACAATGTAGTGGCCTGTTTGAAAAAATGGGTCCAAGAAATGGGGTCTCCCGGTGTGACCCATTTTTTTAAATAGACAAGGTGGGTTGTCAATTTCATCTAATTGACAAGCCAGTGGGCCCATTGGCTTGCCAATTCAGTGAAATTGAAAATGTAGTGGCCTATTTGAAAAAATGGGTCCAAGAAATGGGGTCTCCCGATGATTTACATCACCAAGATACTCCATTTCTTGGACCCATATTTTCAAACAAGCAAGTTAGGTTGCCAATTTTAACTAATTGATAATCTAGTGGGCCTATTGGCTTGCAATTCAATGAAATTGAAAATATAGTGGTCTTTTAAAAAAAATGGGTCCAAGAAATGGGGTCTCTCGGTGATTTCACCAGAAGACCCATTTCTTGGACCCATTTTTTTAAACAGACAAGTTAGGTTGCCAATTTCACCGAATTGGCAAGCTAGTGGGCCCATTGGCTTGCCACTTTAGTGAAATTGGCAATGTAGTGGCTTGTTTGAAAAAATATGTCCAAGAAATGGGGTCTCCTGGTGATTTACATCATCGGGAGACCCCTTTTCTTGGACCCGGTTTTTGAAACAAGCAAATTGGACTGCCAATTTCATCTAATTGACAAGACCCACTAGCTTGCAAATTTGGTGAAATTGACAATGTAGTGGCTTGTTTGAAAAAACAGGTTCAAGAAATGGGGTCTCCCAATGATTTACATCACCGAGATACCCCATTTTTTGGACCCATATTTTCAAACAGATAAGTTAGGTTACCAATTTCATCTAATTGACAAGCTAGTTGGCCCACTAGATTGCAATTTGATGAAATTGGCAATGTAGTGGTCTGTTTGAAAAAATTGGGTCTAAGAAATGGGGTCTCTCAACAATTTACATCACCGAGAGACCCCATTTCTTGGACCCATTTTTTCGAACAAGCAAGTTAGGTTGCAAATTTCATCGAATTTCCAAGCTACTGCACCCAATAGCTTGCCAATTTGATTAAATTGACAATGTAGTGGCCTATTTGATAAAATGGGTCGAAAAAATGGGGTCTCACGGTGATGTAAATCACCAAGAGACCCCATTTCTTAGTCCCATTTTTTTAAACAGGGCAACTTAGGTTACCAATTTCACCAAATTGACAAGGTACTAGGCCCACTAGCTTGCCAATTCGGTGAAACTGGCAATGTAGTGGCCTATTTGAAAAATTGGGTCCAAGAAATGGGGTCTCCCACTAGTGATTTACACTGGTGGGAGACCCCATTTCTTGGACCCATTTTTTCAAACAAGCAAGTTAGGTTGCCAATTTCATCTAATTAACAAGCTAGTGAGCCTACTAACTTGCCAATTCGGTGAAATTGACAATGTAGTGGCTTGTTTGAAAAAATGGGTCCAAGAAATGGGGTCTCCCACTAGTTTACATCACCGAGAGATCCCATTTATTGGACCCACTTTTAGCAACAAGCAAGTTAGGTTTTCAATTTCATAGAATTGCAAAGCTAGTGGGGCCACTAGCTTGCCAATTCGGTGAAATTGACAATGTAGTGGCATGTTCGAAAAAATGGGGTCTCCCATTTTTTTCAAACATGCCACTACATTGCCAATTTCACTGAATTGGCAAGCCAGTGGACCCAATAGCTTGCCAATTTGGTGAAATTGGCAACCTAACTTGCCCCATTGCTTGGACCCATTTTTTCAAACAAGCAAGTTAGGTTGCCAATTTTATCTAATTGAAAAGCTAGTGGGCCCACTAGTTTGGCAATTCAGTGAAATTGACAATGTAATGGCATGGTTTGAAAAATGGGCTGGCCCATTGGCTTGCCAATTTAGTGAAATTGCTAATGTAATGACCTCTTTTGAAAAATTGGGTCCAAGAAATGGGGTCTTTTATATCATTGGGAGACTTCATTTTTTGGACCCATTTTTTCAAAACAGGCTAGTACATTGCCAATTTCACTGAATTGCCAAACTAGTGGGCGTACTAGCTTGCCAACTCGAGGAAATTGGCAATGTAGTGACCTATTTTGAAAAAAATGGGTCCAAGAAATGGGGTATCCTAGTTATGTAAATCACTGTGAGACCCCATTTTTTCAAACAGGAAAGTTAGGGTGCCAACTTCACTTAATTGCCAAGCTAGTGGGCCCATTAGTTTGCCAATTTGGTGAAATTGGCAATGTATTGGCCTGTTTTAAAAATGGGTCCCAGAAATGGGGTCTCTTAGTGATGTGAATCATCGAGAGACCCCATTTCTTGGACCCATTTTTTCAAACAAGGTAAGTTAGGTTGCCAATTTCACCAAATTGGCAAGCTATTGGGCCCACTGGCTTGTCAATTCGGTGAAATTGGCAATGTAGTGGCCTATTTGAAAAAATGGGTCCAAGAAATGGGGTCTCTTGGTGATGTAAATCTCTAGGAGACCCCATTTGTCGGACCCATGTTTTCAAACAGGCCAAGTGATGGAGAGGCAATGGGAGGGAGATAAAGAGAGATAGAGAGAGGAAGCGAGAGAGTGGAAGGGATTGATTAAGAAAGAGGTACGTAGAAAGAGGGAGAGGGTAGATAAAGACAATTAGAAAGGGTAGTAGAGAGGGAGGGAGAAAGAGGTGATATGTATAGATAGAGTGAAAGGGATATGGTTTGAGGGTATAGGGTTTTTGGATTGGGGTGGACCTATAGGGTTGATGATTTAGAGTGTTGGGTTGAGGGTAAAGGGTATTGGGTCTCTACCTTCAACCCAATACCCTCTACCCTCAAGCCTTAAACCCTAAGAGGGAGTGGGAGAGAGAGGGAGTGATGGAGAGGTAGTGGGAGTGAGATAGAGAGAGACAGATAGAGGGAGTGAGAGAGTGGTAGGGATTGATTGAGCTAGAGGTACGTAGAAAGAGGGAGAGGGTAGATAGAGACAATTAGAGAGGGTAGGAGAGAGGGAGGGAGAAAAAGGTGAGATGTATAGATAAAGAGAAAGGGATATGGGTTGAGGGTATAGGGTTGATGGATTAGGGTGGAGGATCTATAGGGTTGAGGGTATAGGGTTGAGGGATTAGGGTCTAGGGTAGAGGGTAGAGGGTAAAAATTTTTAAGGGTTGAGGGTTGAGGGTTTAAGGTTGAGGGTAGAGGATTGAGGGTATAGGGTTGAGGGTCCAATGCATAGGGTAGAGGGTATACGGGTTGATGGATTAGGGTTTAAGGGTTGAGAGTTGAGGGTAGTGGGTAGAGGGTTAAGGGTTTAAGGGTTTAGGGTAGAGGGTAGAGGGTTTAGGGTTTAGGGTACATGTTTGAGGGTATATGGTTGAGGGTCCAATGTATAGGGTAAAGGTTATAGGGGTTAAGGGTTTAAGGGTTGAGGGTTGAGGGATTGAGGGATGAGGGTTGAGAATTGAGGGTTGAAGGTTTAATCTATAGGCTAGAGGGTTTAAGGGTTGAGGGTTGAGGGTTTAAGGTTGAGGGTAGAGGGTAGAGGGTATATAATTGGGGTCTCATCATTGGGATACCCCATTTCTTTGACTCAATTTTTTCAATCAGACCTAGTTAGGCTGTCAATTTCATCGAATTGACAAGCTAGTGGGCCCACTAGCTTTCCAATTTAGTGAAATTGGCAATGTAGTGGCCAATTGGATAAAGAGGTTCCAAGAATTACATCACCAGGAGACCCCATTTATTTGACCCATTTTTTCAAACAGGGTAAGTTAGGTTGCCAATTTAACTGAATTGGAAAAGTAGTGGCCCCACTAGCTTTCCAATTCAATGAAATTGGCAATGTAGTGGCCTGTTTGAAAAAATGGGTCCAAGAAATGGGGGTCATCTCTCTCTCCCTCTCCCTCTCCCTCTCTCTCTCCCTCTCTCCCAAGTCTCTCCTTCCCACCCCCTCCTCTTCTCGCAAGTCTTTCCCTCCCACCCTAACTAGAGAATACTCTCTCTCTCTCTCATGTCTCTCCCTCACACCCCCTCATCCTCTCGCAAGTCTCTCTCTCTCTCTCTCCATCCTAAACCCTAATCCCTATACCATATAAACTTAACCTTAAAATCTAAACCTTGTACCTAATATCCTAAACCCTAATCCCTATACCCTATAAAATTAACCTTATACCTTCAATCGTATACCTTAAACAATAAACTGTACACCCTCAACCCTCATCCCTATACCCTATAGCCTAGACCTTAAACATTATCCCTGAACCCTTAACCCTATAATTAAACACTAAATACTAAATTAAACTTTGTACCCTAAACCTTGAACCCTAAACCCTCAACCCTAAATCCAATACCCTCAACCCTATACCCAATATCCTAGACCCTAATCCCTATACCCTATACACTTAACCCTACACCCCCAACCTTGAACACTATAACTCAACCCTCAACCGTATACCTTAAATCCTAAACCCTACACCATCAACCCTCATCCCTATACCATCAAACTTATAACCTAAGCTTTGAACATCATCCCTCAACCCTATACTTAAACCCTAAACCCTAAACCCTAAACCCAATACCCTCAACTCTATACCCATTATTCTAAACCCTAATCCATATACCCTATATACTTATCCATATACCCTCAAACCTCAACCCTATACCTTAAACCCTAAAACCTACACCCTCAAGCCTCATCTCTATACTCTACACCCTCAACCTTATACCTAAACCATAAACATTATCCCTCAATCCTATACTTAAACAACAAACTGTACACTCTCAAGCCTTAACCCTTTACCTTATACCCTTAACATTACATCCTAAAAACTAATCCCAATACCCTATACACTTAACCTCATACCCTCAACCTTGAGCATTATACCTCAACCCTCAACCCTAAAACTTATACATAAATCCTAAACCCTAAACCAACAACCCTAAACCTAATATCCTCAACCCAATACCCTGAACTATATAACAAATATCCTAAACCATAATCCATATACCCTATACACTTAACCTTATACCCTCAACCCTAAACACTATCCCTCAAACCTCAACCCTATACCTTAAACCCTAAACCCTAAACCCTCATCCCTATACCCTATACCCTCAAATTTATACCTAATATCCTAAACCCTTATCCCTATTCCCTATACACTTAACCCTATAACCTCAATCCTATGCCTTAAACACTAAACCTTACACCCTCAACCCTCATAACAAGAGAGAGAAAGAGAGGGAGGGAGAGAGGGATTGGGGAGAGAGAGAGAGAGAGGTTGGGAGGGAAATATGATATAAAGATAAGTAGAGAGGGAGGGAAGGAGAGGTAGAGAGACATGAGAGATAAAGAGTAGATAAGGAACGAAAAATGGAGGGAGAGGTATGGAGAGAGAGAGAGAGAGAGAGAGAGAGAGAGAGAGAGAGAGAGAGAGAGAGAGAGAGAGATTTTGGTAGGGAGTGATAGAGGGATATGTGGGTAGAGAGGGATAGGTAAGATAGAGATAGAGGTAAGGAGGGACATTGGGCGAGAGAGAGGAGGAAGGGAGAGGTAAAGAGGGATATGTGAGATAAATATAAGTAGAGAGAAAATGGTGACATATAAAGAAGGAGAGAATTACAGAGAGGGAAAGATAGAATGGTGAGATAGAGAGGAGAGAGTGAGAGAGAAAGAGGGTGAGGGAGGAGTGAGAGAGAGTGAGAGAGAGGTAGAGGCAGGGAGAGGAGAGATAGAGAGTATATAGGGGAAAAGGTAGGGTGGGAGACATCTAGTGAGAGAGAGAGAGGGATAGGGGAGATAGAGATAATTAGACAAATAAGGAGAGGTAGAGAGAAGTAGAGAGAGAATAAGGAAGGGAGAGAAGTGAGATAGAGAGTTGTAGAGAGAGTGGTAGGGAGTGATGTATGGAGAGATAGGTAGAGAGGCGTTAGGGAGATAGAGAATAGAGAGCGATGGAGAGGGATAGGTATGGAGGGAGACAGAGGGAGGTGAGATAGAGAGCAATAAAGAGAGTGTTGTAGGGAGGGATGGGGGGATAAGTGAGTAGAGAGGGATAGGTGAGATAGAGATCAGTAGAGAAAGATAGAGATAGAGGGAAGGAGGGAGGGTGGATGAGAGAGGGGAGGAAGAGAGAGGTAAAGAGGGATAGGTGAGATAAAAATATGTAGAGACAATGGTGACACATAGAGAATTATAGAGTTTCAAAAGAGGGAAAGAGAGAATGGTGAGATAGAGATGAGAGAGTAAGAGAGAAAGAGGGTGAGGGAGGAGTGAGAGAGAGAAAGAGAGAGAGAGAGAGGTAGAGGGAGGGAGAGGAGATATATAGAGTAGATAAGGGAAAAGGTAGGGAGGGAGACATCTAGTGAGAGAGAGAGGGATAGGGGAGATAAAGATAATTAGAGAGGGAAGGAGAGGTAGAGAGAGAGAGAAGTAGAGAGGGAATGAGGGAGGGAGGGAGTGAAGCAATATAGAGAGGTGTAGAGAGTGTTATGGAGTGATGTATGGAGAGGTAGGTAGAGAGGGATTAGGGAGATAGCAAGTAGAGAGGGAAGGAGAGGGATAGGTATGGATGGAGAGAGTGGAAGGTGAGATAGAGAGTAATAGAGAGAGTGGTAGGTTGTGATGGATAGAGAGGTAGGTAGAGAGGCAGGGAGATGTAGTGAGGGAGAGAGAGGTGAGATAAAGAGAAATAAAGAGTGGTGGAAGGAGAGGTAGGTAGAGAGAGGGGGAGAGGAGATAAAGAGAAGTAGATATGGAAGGAGTTGTATAGAGAGAGGAGAGATAGAGAGAAGTAGAGAGGGAATGTGAGAGGGAGGGAGAGGTAGGGAGAGAGGAGAGATAGAGAGAAGTAGAGAGGGAATGAGGGAGGGAGGGAGAGGAAGGGAGGGAGAGAAAGGTGAGATAAAGAGGTGTAGAGAGAGTGGTAAGGTTTGATTGATGCAAAGATAGGTAGAGATAGGGATTGGGAGATAGAGAGTAGATAGGGAAGAAGAGAGGGAGAGAGAAGTATGGAGGGAGAGAGAGGGAGGTGAGAGACAGGTTAGGTAGAGAGAAATAGGGAGAGTGGTAGGGAGTGATGGAGGGAGAGTTAGAGAGAGAGAGGGAGGGAGATAGAGATAAGTAGAGGGAAGGAGGGAGGGAGGGAGAGAGAAGTGAGGTAGAGAGAATTAGAGGGAAAAGGAGAGAGAGACATAGAGACATAGAGAGAGATAGAGAGAGATTTCTTGAGATCAAGGGAGAGAGAGTCATAAAAAGGGATGGAGATAGTGAGAGAGGTCTAGAGTGTAAGAGATAAAAATGAGTGAGATAGAGAGAGAAATAATATAATTTTTTGATTATTGAAATTTGACCTCCTGATTATTCAGATTTGACTAAGTTTGAAATTTGTGATATCTTCCAAAAATTAGAAGAGAGGGGAGAGAGGGAGGAAGGGAGAGAGAGGGAGTGGAGAGATAAAGAGTAGAGAGAATGAGAGAGTGAGAGAGAAAGATGATACAAATTTCTGACTACTAAAATTTGACCTCTTGATTACTAAAATTTGACATGTTGATTACTGAAATTTGACTAAGTCTGAAATTTTTAAGATTTTCCAAAAACTAAAATTTGCATTATAAATCCTATAGATCTGAAACCACTCTCAAACATCCTGCCTATATACATGAAATATAACTTAAAGTATAAGAAATTAAATGCCCATATGTAAATGTAAAATTATACTTAAATGTTTATTTCATGTATATAGTTTCCCTGGAAGAGAAAAAGAAAAATAAAAGAGTTTAGAAAAATGCATTCCAAAATTCATTGCAAAAAGGAAGAGAACTCACACTTGTTCACTCATTCCAAATGCCCATATGTAAATTTCAACTTATACTTAATGTTTATTTCATGTATATAGTTTCCCCCAAAGATAACGAGAAAAAAGAAAAAAAAGAGAAGAAAAACAAATTTGATGTAGATCAAAATGCAAGTGCGTTATAACGTGGTCGTCTTTTGTCAATGTTTTCAAAAAATGCATTCACAAAACATGTCAAAACTGAGATATAATGCACGCACGTTATATCTTGCTTTGGGAATAACCAAGCCTTGGGATTGGTATTTTCTTTGGAATACCAACCCAAAGGCTTGGAGGGCATTCCCAATGACCAGAGACGTGTTTTTGCAAATTTTACAATTTTTCACATATTCGGGTTCGTGCTCACTGTCAGGATTGCATGTGGTTCAATATCAAAAAAATCGAACACATGGGTAATGTTAGGCTCTCTCTTAGCTATCCAATGATCTAATTTTTTTCACTTACTGACAATGTTAAGCCTTTCATCCATAATTTCTTTTGTTTGCATGTCTTTATTTTTTTCAAAAAGCAATGTTTGGTGTTTTTTTCATTATAAATTAACCGTTCTTCAAAATTTCAAATAAATTACATTTTTAGAAACTAGACTCCATTCTCCAAATTTATAAAAAATAAATAAAAAAATCAATTACTTTCCAAAATTTGTAGGGGGAGCATGGCCAAAATTATGCTTTTTAGGAAGTGTCCTCTTCAAAAATTAGTAAAAATTCAAATATTCATTAAAAAATTATCAGAAAAATCTTGCATCAACTAAATACTGTTAGCTAACTCATGACCGTAGCAATTTTAAAAATACTAAAGAAAATATCGTACACCGTGCTAGTGTCATACAAGAGTTGCTATGTTATGTTTTTCTGACAAAAAACAACACCAATTTGTGTACGTACCTCGTTTGAACCCCTTAATATCAACCATTTTAAAAATAAATTATTAGTTTAGAAAGTAGATTTGCAGCACTTCAATCCTTGTTTTTGTTCCATCTCAAAATTTTGACTGTAACTATCTTGAATTTCATGTTCAAGGTCAGTACTTTCTAATTTCAAAAAAAAGGTGTCCACTTAAGTCCCCTTTTTGGGAACCATCTTTGTGCACTTACCCAATTTATATTTAAAGCTCTTACATTTAGAATGTTAAGAGTGCATGTGGAATTCTAGATATTCATAGCAACCAAATGTTGATTTCATGCCATTAGCTTTATAGTGGTCTATTTGCCAAGACTCCACCTGCAAAAGCTAAAGGAAAATAGATATAGATACAATAAGAAAGGGGAGCCTGAGTTGGGAAAACAAAAAGTATATAGATGAAAAAGAGGGCATCGGGGTTTGAAGGGGAATGAATTTTCTAACAATAGCCAAATCCCATTTTGTGGGCATAAAGGAAAATGTAGTAGAAACTTCAAATATGCAGCACGAGATTTGACATGCCAAACGATATAGTACATCTGCACTTAAGAATGGTGACATATGGGAGTTATACATATTAATAGGGTAGTATGGGCCACAATGTAGAGGGCCAACAACCTTGAACTTTGTGTTGGGCACAAAGACAAGAAAATGGTCTTCTCTACCTACACTTCTTGTTCCCACATATGTGTTGCAATGTTCTCCTCCTTTGTTTTAAATACAACCTCAAGATAATATTCCTGTTTGATTTCAATTGTATAAAACATGCATAGTGTGATATATAATGATTGTGCAATTTATTTTGTCTCAATTTTAACAATTCATTTTCTTTTCAACCCATTATTTGAAATTGTACATAACATTTTAGCTAAAATAGTTTGTAAATGCATTAATAGAAAAGAAAAAAAAAGAAAATTCAAAAACATTTTGTATATTTTGTTTACTATTGTGGATTTAATAAAGAGAAAAACTACTCCAAATCATATACTATTTTCCCTTTAATAATTTCTAGATGGGCAAAAAAATAGTTGAATATTTATTTCATTAGATCTTTTTATATACATAAACAATTCTTCAAAAAGATTTTATATGATTCTAGCATTTCTCCCACCGTATTTTACACATATAAGGCTATGTTTGAACTAGTATTACAAAATTAAATTCCCTTGAGTTGGAGTGTGAGGAGATGGAGGAGATGGTAGAAACTCATATACCATGCCTTGATCAAGTAGGAATAGAAATTGGGGATCTTTTCTATGTTTTTGTTAGATATGGTACAATTGACTATGTTCGTTCACATGTAGATGTGTATAATTTTATTGACAATACACATGGGGAGGAATATTTGACATGCCAAACGATATAGTACATCTGCACTTAAGAATGGTGACATATGGGAGTTATACATATTAATAGGGTAGTATGGGCCACAATGTAGAGGGCCAACAACCTTGAACTTTGTGTTGGGCACAAAGACAAGAAAATGGTCTTCTCTACCTACACTTCTTGTTCCCACATATGTGTTGCAATGTTCTCCTCCTTTGTTTTAAATACAACCTCAAGATAATATTCCTGTTTGATTTCAATTGTATAACACATGCATAGTGTGATATATAATGATTGTGCAATTTATTTTGTCTCAATTTTAACAATTCATTTTCTTTTCAACCCATGCACTCTATAGATCTAGGCTCTAGGAAAATTCACCGTCAACAATTCATTGTGGCGGAAAATTCATCAAATGAAAATTTATCGTCAAGTAAAATTCAAAGCCAACAATTCATCATGACGGAAAATTAACAGCATTAATAGTTTTTAATATATTAAAATATTAATGTTGTTAATTTTCCACCCCGCTGAATTGTTGGCAATGAATAATTTTTCCTCTGTAGTGAATTGCTGGTGATGAATTTTACTTGGCGGTGACTTTTCTGTTGGTGAATTGCTAACGGTGAATTTGTCGTATACCATAGACCTAGGTTGATGCAGTACTCTTTAAGTCTGCAAGTGGATGATTTCATTAGTCAAATACAATAGATATTTTAGTTAATAGAGTGTATAAACTCAAAACATTTATATTTTTTTTTTCTGATAGGTTTTGTTTACATATTTCAAACATCTAATAACATATACTTATCATAGATACATTTCGTAATTTTAGGACACCTTAAGCATGGTGGAGATTTTGTATCTTTGATCTACAGGAATGTACATTTGATTGGAAGATCAAATACAAAATATGCAAATCTTTTACCTATGGAGCCATTTTCAACAGTATTTAACAAGTCAGCAACCGAAAGATCCTAGTTATGTCGCATAGAAAATGTTAGTTAAGGTTTTCTCTTTCTTCTTAATCATTTTAGGTTTCCAATTCACTGCCTATTAATTCTTGTGTGAAATTTCGCTAATCTTTTTTATGTTAGCAGGCGGATTTGAAGCCGAAAGAAGCCTCTCCAATAAATGATATTCCTTCTGCTTCTACTTCGACACCGTCCACCCAAACTCCAACCAGAAGCTCCGCGGCTCCACTCCCCCCCCCAAAAAAAAAAGGTATGTACTCTTCCTGATGCCCAAATCCTTCAGTAGAGAAATATAATAAGTTGCTTCTTATTCTTCTAAGATTTCCAGAGTTCGGACGTACGGAAGAAAAAATCTATAAATGAAAATTCCGAAGTTTAAACTCTGTAATCTACTGTACTATAGGTGGTATTTATTAAAACAAAGAAATTCTAATCTGCAAGAAAAAACGATGGGCTAATTTTGTACAACTAGTTCAAACATAGCCTTATATGTAGAGTATACGGCAGTAAAAATTATGTAATCCTTTGTGAAGGAGTAAGAGGCAGAGACACAAAATTTACACAAAAAATAATTATATTATATTCATTAATTTTTTCACACAAAACAACAGCTAATTTTACTTTTCTTCTGTTGAGGAAATTTTTTATTCTCCCCAAAATTTACAACCACATCAAAAAATATATATCAAAAGTCATGACAAGACAGATTAATTACAATATTAAAGGAAAATAAATTATGCCATCAAAATCAAGTCCAAGTCATATTAAAACATTGTCCCATCAATTTAAATAACTAGCATTTTGATTTAAATATCTGCCAACAAAGATTCCATAATGAACATCGCTGAAATGAAACCAAATCGCATTAACGTTGAGGAGAGAGAAAGGCACAATGGTGTCGCGGGGGTATCACTCAACTGTGGGAAGTGATGGGGGAGACCGTGGAGTGGCGGCGAGACCGCCAAACTAAAGACGAGGGGAAAGGCCACGGGACCGCAATTTGGCCACATTACCACGGTTGGCCAAACGGTTAGCCGTGGTGTGGCGGTGGATAGAGAGAGGGAATCGAGAGACCGTGAAGGAGGAAACAAGGGACCGTAGTGAAGCAGTAAACCGTGCCACCATGAAGAGCAAGATGAAGGGTTGTGGTATTATGGTGAGCTCCGTAGTACCGTAAGCAGTGGAAGACTTGTTGGCGGTGGAAATCGAGGTACCGTGAGCTAAAGATGATGATGACGTGGTTGGACGGTAAGAGCTAGGTTGACGTGCGAGTTGGGTGAAATTTCAACACTCCCCCTTGAACACAACTTTTGCCGACTTGAATGCCCAATCGCTCCCTTTGAAAAATAAATGACTCTTTTGCTAATGCCTTTGTGAAGATGTCCGCTTGCTACTCCTCTGACCTGCAAAATTCCAAAGTGATCTCTCCTCTGTTCATCAACTCCCTTATGAAGTGATAATGGGTATCAATGTGTTTACTCCTCTTGTGAAACATTGGATTTCTTGACAGTGCAATGGTAGAATTATTATCACAAAAGATTTTTGTTGCTTCTAACTACTCATTCTGGAGTTCTTTTAATATTCTCCTCATCCAGACTACTTGGCACGATGCACTTGTAGCAACAACGTATTCAGCTTCAGCTGGTGACAAAGTGACAATTGACTACTTTTTTGAAGCCCATGAAACAACTCTTGTGCCAAAATGAAAAACGTATCCAGATGTTCTCTTCATGTCATCAATGCTCCCAGCACAGTCACTATCCGTGTAACCAATCAATTTAAATTCATCTAATCTTGAATATTGAATCCCATAGTTCCTTGTTCCACTAATATATCTCAAAATTCATTTTCCAGTTCATTCCAGTGTGTGTCTTTTGGTGTTTCCATAAATCTGGAAATTAAACTAACTGAAAACATTATGTCTGGCCTTGTGGTTGTTAGATTTATTAAACTCCCAACTAGCTGTTTATACAAAGTTGAAGTAACATATGAACCTGTATCTTCCTTGCTTAACTTCATATCAGTCACCATAGGAGTAGGTGCAGATTTGTATAGTTCAACATATGAAATATTTTCAAAACATCTTTAGCATATTTATCCTGGGAAATAAAAATACCATTTTCATCTTGATTTACCCCAATACCCAAAAAATATTTCATCAGACCCAAGTCTGTCATTTCAAACTTTTTCATCATTGCTCCTTTAAACAAATCAACTGACATATCTCTAGTGAAGATTAAATCATCTACATACATAAATATGATCATAATTTCACCTTTTTCATTCATTTTGGTATACAATGTTGGTTCACTGTTGCATCTGATGAAGCCATTCTATATGAAATAACTATCAATCTTGCTATACCAAGCTCTTGGGGCTTGTTTAAGACCATACATTGCTTTCTTTAACTTGTAGAATTTGTCTTCTTGTCCCAATAATTCATATCTAGGTGGTTGTTCAACATATAATTCCTCTTCAAGATAGCCATTTAGAAATGCTGATTTCACATCCATTTGGTGAACTAACCATTTGTTTTGTGCTGTTGTGGCTAGTATCATTCTGACTGTATGAAGTCGAGCTACAGGTACAAAAGTCTTTGTATAATCAATTCCAGGTTGTTATGCATAACCTCTTACAACCAATCTTTCTTTGTGCTTTTGTAGTTCACCATTTGCATTCAATTTTGTCTTGTAAATCCATTTGACTCCTACATCTTTGTCTTTTGGAAGACTTTGCAATTCCTATGTCTGATTGTTTTCAAATGAGTCAATCTCTTCATCTATTGCTGTTATCCACTTATCTTCTTTAATTGCATCTTCAAAATGTATTGGGTCTTCAGCTTGAGAAAATACAAATAGTGTAAACTATTGTGAATTATTCTCTCCTTCATTTTGATTGTAGACATCACTTATGCTTTTGATTTTCTATCTCCTCATGCTTTACAATGTGGGGTTTGATAAATCAATTGAATCTACATAATGTGGACTTGAAGGTCCTGTGCCAGTAGTTCTTATTATAGATGGCATCTGTAGTCCTCTTGTTGCTGCTATCACATTGCTTGATGGTGCCACTAGTTGACCACTTGTCTGAGCTTGAATTGGTATAGAAGAGGTCACAACAGTAGGAGCATTTGTTGGAATAGAACTTTCATTTTCCTCTTCTGGGATACTAACAGATACATTAACTATGCTTTCTTTACTTCCATCCCATGCTTCATCTTCAACAAATCATACATCTCTACTAATTATAACCTTCTTAGTTGGATTATAAAGCTTATACGCTTTGGATTCATCACTATAACCAACAAATATGCATTTCTCTCATTTATTGTCTAACTTGCTTCTCAGTTCATCGGGTACATGTGCATATGAAACACATCCAAAAACTCTCATATGAGATACATTATATTTTTTGTCAGTCCATGCTTCTTCAAGAATGATATTCATGACTCTTTTTGTTGGGAATGTGTTCATTATGTATGCTGCACATGATACAACTTCAGCCCAAAATTCATTTGTCAAGTGTTTAGCTCTCAACATACTCCTAGCCATTTATATTATCGTTCTATTCTTTCGCTCAACTACCCCATTCTGTTAAGGTGTATATCTGGTAGTGAACTGCTTGTGAATACCATGATTTCTGTAGAAATTAAAAAAATCTCCTGAAATATATTCTCCTCCTCTATCTGTTCTCAACACTTTAATAAAATGGCCACTCTGTTTTTCAGCAAGAGATTTAAATTGATGTAAGAAATCAAACACTTCACTTTTGTGTTTTAAGAAATAACCCATGTCTTCCTTGAATAATCATCTATAAAAGTAAGAAAATAAACACTACCACCTATTGAATGTGTTTGCATTGGACCACAAAGATCTAAATGGACAATTTCTAAAGGGGCTTTAGCTCTTGTTGATTTCCTTACTAGGAAAGATTCTCTATGCTGCTTTCTAGTATTCACCCTTCACAAACTCTCTCAAGTTTTTCAATTAAAGGTATTCCCTTCACCATACACTTCCTATGAAGAAAATTAAGACCACCAAAGTTCAGATGACCAAATCTTAAATGCCATAGCCAATCTTCATATTTTACTTTTGCTTGAAAGACAGTTTGAATACCAGTTGTTACCTCTTGTGCTTGTGCATAATTTGTGCTCAAATCTAACTGAATTCTCAAAGGAAACATTCTGATGTTCGTCATTTTGATCTTAGCAATTAACTGACTACTTGAGTATTTGTCTAAAATTGTGCACAGTTCCTTTTTGAAGGTTACTCTATAACCCTTTTGAACTAATTGTCCTACACTCGTCAAATTGTGTTTAAGACCTGGCACAAAATACACATCTAAAATATACGTTTGCTCCCTCTTCTTGGTTATAATATTAAAATTTCCCTTTCCTTTAACTGACACTTTGTTGTCATACCCAGGGTGACATCAAACTTATTATTTTCATCTAAAGCTTGTGAAAAATTCTAAATTTCCTATCATGTGTTTACTACAGCCTGAGTCTAAAAACCAAACATCCTTTTCACTAGCTTGTGCTATATTACAGACCAAAAACATTGTACTCTTATTTGGTTTTTGGTCTTGAATTTCTTTTGTAAAATTTGCATTTTGTCTACCAAAATCATATTGTTTCTTCCTACACTCATTCATATAATGTCCAAAATTTTACAGTAGTGACATTGGACTTGATATTTTTCATACCTTTGACCTTGAGGTTAATATTCAGTTGGGTTTTGGTTGTTGTCTCATCCACTTGAACTAGACAGGTTGTTTCTTCCACCTCTATTGAAACTTCTTCCTTTTCCTCTAAAATTTGATCTTCCTCTGCCTCCTCCTTGATTAATTGAAGCTTGTGAATTGAATGCATGCTCCAATGACATATTTGTTGCTCTACTTAGTGTATGCTTGTGAGAAATGAGTGAAGCATAAAACTCATCAACTGAATACTGTTTGAGGTCCTTTGTCTCCTCTATAGTTACTGCAATTGATTCAAATTTTTTGGGTAAACACTTTAAAATCTTCTCTACCACTTTGACATCTTCTAGTGTCTCACCATGTGTTCTAATCTGATTCACCGGTCCAATTATCTGGGTGACATATGAATCTATAGACTCATTGTCCTTTATGTACAAAGTCTCAAACTCTCTTCTTAATATTTGTAACTTTGTAGTTTTGACTTTCTCCATTCATTGATAAGAAATTTTTAGTACATGTCCCATGCTTGTTTGGACTTAGTTGTACCTGAAATTCTTGGAAAAATGCTCTCATGCACTCCTTGTAGAATAGAAAAGTGAGCTTTTGAGTCCTTGTTGTATTTTAGTAGACCTTTCTTTGCTTGTGTCAAGGCATTGCATGTTGCTGCATCTGTCGGCTCTAGAAAACCATTTTCAACAAACTCCCATAAATCTTGTGAACATAATAAAACTCTCATTTTGATTGACCAGTAGTCATAATTTTTCTCATTTAACTAGGGGATTTGGGGATTAGTTAAGCTTGTGCTTGTAGCCATTTCACACACGCTCTAAAACACTCATGGTTATGGAGATCCTGCTCTGATACCACGTGAAGGAGTAGAGGTGGAGACACAATTTGTACACAAAAAATAATTATATTATATTCATGAATTTTTTCACATAGAACAACAACTAATTTTACTTTGCTTCTTCAGAGAAATTTTTTCATTTTTCCCAAAATTTACAACCACATCAAAAAATATATATCAAAATTCTTGGCAAGATAGATTAATTACAATACTAAAGGCAAATAAATTATGCCATCAAAATCAAGTCCAAGTCATATTAAAAAATTGTCCCATCGATTTAAATAACCATCCTTTTGATTTAAATATCTGCTAGCAAAGACTCCACAATGAACGCCACCAAAAATTAAACCGAATCGCATTACATTGAGGAGAGAGAAATGCACAATCGTGCCGCAGGGGTACCGCTCAACTGTGGGAAGTCATGAGGGAGACCGCACGGTGGCAGTGATACAGTGGAACCAAAGAGCAAAGAGGAAAGGTCGTGGGTGTTAGAAACCCTAGATTAGACATGCAAACCTAAACACCTTCCACATAAGAGAAAACATAAAAAAGCAGAGCTTTGCATGCGATATGAAAATTGATATATTCAGGAATTTAATATTACAATGAGATGATTTGCTTTATAAAAGCAAAGTATGCAACCCTAATGTTGACCTAAAATTAGCTCAACCTAAGTAAAGTTATGCAAGTGTAATTAAATATTAATTACACTAACACCCCCCATAAGTGCAACTTAGGGAGACTAGATAAGCGTGCACCTAAAACTAAGATGAATGCAAGAAATCATGAATGGGTCCCGGCAACAAGGCCTGGTTAGGTACCCATGTACAAATGCAATAGTGAGGTAGAGAAGGACAACCCAGTGGGACAACCCCCCCTACAATGAGATGACTGCTGCAAAGAAGCACTGGAAGAACACTGTGGAGTAACACTAGAACCGCAATTCGGCAAGCAAGGAAAGATACTTCTATCTACAAGAAACCATATTGGAATCATAATAATGTGACAGCAGACCCGATGCCACAGAACACTCGAAAACACCAAACTACAACAACCCTGGAATCCATAAAGCAACAGTAGATGGTATGATGATGACATAATCTGGAAGCCATGAATCTCGATGCCGATGCCAAAACTGAGACTGAAACTCTTCCATGGGAAAAATTACCATACAGACTCGGGAACAATAACCACAAATTTAGTGGCCCTCAAACTGAGATGGATCCGATGCGGATCACTAACCATAGGCTCTCAATCTAAAGTGTGAACCAAAATGAATCTGGTATGTGTCAAGCTAAGAAAAAATATGGCCAAAAGAAACTAAGAAACCAGATTACAACCCATGCGAGTTTCCATCAAAACATGATGAAGATTATTATGCAAGAAACCCCCCTGATGGAACTTTATATCAGTTCATTTATTACAATCCCCAATGACTACAAAAGAAGAGAATGCATAACATGCACAAACAAAAAATAAAAATAGACCTTAGATCTATGTAGAGGATTGAACCAGATTTCCAATGCCGCAAGAATGGTGAAAAAAGGATCACCGAGTCAAAAGATATGCCCTCCGAAGTGAAAAATAGAACATCTGAGTTCAAGGACCTGCAAAATAAAATTGGAGCAAAATCTTAAAAAACTAAAACATTGAATAGATCGGCACCGGAATCAACTTTCCAATGGTATCTCATTTGCGAAAAACGAACACCATACGCAAAAGTTACACCGAATTTCGTGAAAGTGCTCCAGAAAGGCCAATAAGGCCCGCAGGCAGCCCAAGGGGCTAAAAAAATCTCGGCCCCTAGTCCTGCATGCGACCAGGGGCTGGCGGATAGGGGCCTAGGGTGGAGCCCCTGGTCGCCCATACGACTGCACGGATGAAGCAGAAGGGGCCGGGGGCTGGGCGCATAGTGCCCGGTCCCCCATATGACCGCGGCCGGAGGAGTTGGAGCTCGCGGGGGCTGAGCGCTGGCGGGTGGAGTTGGATGGGAGGCGGCAGATCGGTGGAGCCATCGACGGCCGTGGCTGCTGGGTTGCCGCCCGGTGGCGCGGCAGTGGTGATGAGCTTTTGAACTGGCGATGCGAACTTCGACGCATTTTTTATTTTTTTTCTTGATTTTTGTGAGAAAAAGTGCCTCGGAATGCATGTTGGGGAGGCCGTACGGCTTCCCTGGCAAAAAAATTTTGCCTTCCGGATCAACTTCGCCAAAATCGACGAAACGAAAGGCGATCTTAGGGTTTTGGGCCGCTGCGAACGCAATGGTGACCTCCGTTTCTGCTCAAAATGCTCCAAAAAAATGGCTACCTCCAAAGCTTCCAAAAAATCACCAAAACTGAAACCCTCACAGATTTGGCAAATCATGGCCAAAATCTGCAAAATAAAAGTCAAACCTAACTTTTCCCAGCACTCTGAATCCAATGGTGAAGCCCGATCTGATCCAAAATGCTGCATAAATGAACTCAAGGCAAAAAATCCTCGAGGAACCCCGAATGAAATCTGCAATGGTTTTCTCCAAAATTTGAGAAGGGGCTGCATGTCAAGGCTCTGATACCATGTAGGATTTGAGAAATGCAAATCCACAGACCCCGATTAATACTTGCATGCAAAAGACTTGTCACAGAGAGAGAAAGAGATCAAGATGAGGGTTTGGCTCTCACAATGTGCAAGATGTATTCCAGAAAAATGAAATAGAGCATAAAAGAAAATACAAGAGATCAATCCTTATAAAAGGAGATCAAAACCTAAAAGGAAAAACTAACCCTAAAGGTGAGTGCATTTAATAATTAATATTAATTATTAAATGACTAATATGTGTGCAAGGCGAAATCTTAAGAGGAGAGTAAAGTTAATTAATTACTTTACTCTAATAGTGGGACCGCGGTTTGGCTGCGCTACTACAGTCGACCAAACGGTTAGCTATGGTGGACAAAGAGAGGGAACCGAGAGACCACAAAGGAGGAAACAAGGGGCCGTGGTGAGAAAGTAAACCGTGCCACTGCAGAGAGCAAGATTAAGGGTCATGGTAGCGTGGTGAGCTCCACAGTACTGCGAGTAGTGAAAGACTCGGTGGAGGTATGGCGGTGGAAATTGAGGTACCGCAAGCTGAAGACGATGATAGTGCAGTTGCGCAGTAAGAGCTAGGTTGACGCATGGGATTTGGGTGAAATTCCAACACTCTGAAATCTTTCAAAAAATTATTTATAATGAAAAATTATCCAATAAATTTTCTTGCCTCTCTACAAATTATTAATGGGGAAAAATTATCTTATTTGGAATATTTTTTCTCCCCAATGTCTGTCCTAGCATTATAATACATTGTAAGAATCAGTGGGCCTATACATCCCATATTCAACATTCATATCATCTTACAAAATAATCACAACATTTTCCAATACCCTCTTATCAGAAACTAATGTATAATCCTTCACGAGGCTATTATTAGAAACTAATGTATAATCCTACTACTTTATATGCCTTACAAAAATGTCTTGTATAGTTATCTTTGTTATGGCGTTTTTCTCTTAGAAATACTAATTCCATTCATCTTCAACATTAAATAATATATTTAATTTTTACAATAAAAATTAAAAAAATGTATAATCCTCAAAAGCTCATGTTCCACTTCATCTAGGTATGCCAATATTAATTTCTAAAAAGGTGAGTTCTACAACAAAAATGTATTGCTAACCCCATTCTTTTGATTAGAAATTTCAAATGCCAACTACATTTAGATTTTGGAGCAATGCAATCAACAACATTATTTAACTAAATGATGGTGGTATAGAGTGAGACTTTTAGCAGTGGAAGAATTATATGACATTTAGAGCAATGCAATCTATGATATATTTGAGTGGATTTGAGATTGAAAGTAAAATGAACAGGATTTAGATCAATTGAGATGGATGTATATTCTCATATGAATAAATGAATGGTGGAGAATGAAAAAAATAACTTAAACATTTATGATTAAATTATCTTCATTTGGATAAAGTGTTTTATTTAAAGTTCACACTAATAATAAGATTGAGAATTAGGTTGACATGAAAGCGAGAGAAGAGTCATTTTGAAATAATATTGAATTGAATGTATGAAATAGATGGTGAGATGACATGAAAATAAACTTGAGAATGATAAGGTGTTAAGTTCAAGAATAAAACAAATAAATTGACTCAATCTAGCTTTGGACAAAGTTAATATTCAATGTGTAATTGAATTAACTATTCTCCACTATAATTAACCTCTAGGATAAATGATTAAACAACAATAAAATCTTGGGACATTAGAGTTAGAACTAGTAAAATAACTATTTTTCTTTGGATAAAAAATGCATGACCTAAAATTATATTAATAATATAGTAAATGAAATTTACAATATATCAAACATGACTATATTCCACCAGTAGTGGGGTGAGGGCCATAAAAATAGAACGTTCGTGCCAACCCGGAGATTGAATAGTAAAAAATAGACAAAATACACAATCTTTCCTTGCATGATACATAATTTTGTAGAGAGATCAATGAAACTAAAACCAATACATGGAGAGTGATATATTGAGATGAGAGAGAATAGGCAATAGATATATTAGGTTAGCCAAAAAAGAACAAGCATGAACTAGATCAAGAGGAACTAAAACCAGTACACGGAGAGTGATAGATTGAGATGACCGAGAACATGCAATAGATATATTAGGTTAGACAAAAAAGCACAAGCATGAACTAGATCAAGAGGAAGACTGAGTCGATTCCTCTTTTTCCACCAATGTTGGAGGGTGCCGAGGAGGGTGAGGGTTGTGAGAAAGAAGGGTGATGAGAGCCCTACAAGTCTCGAGCACCCTTGAATAGAAGGCCAAACCAAATTTCACACAATGCACCTTGAAATCTTCGTCCAGTTCTTCCTTTAGACACCTATGCAATGCATTCTTGATCTAGTGACATAAATGTAGAGATAACCTGGTTTTTCTTAATAATTGATTGTGCTTAAACAAGAAAACAACTAGAGCCTTGCAATTATGAAATTTTTACTCGTGAATTACAAAATTGAGAGCTTGGTCGACAAGATACTTCTCATTCACATAATCTATAGCTAAATGTGCAGCCAAACCGTAATGTTGGAATAAGTCATTAGAATTTGATAGGAAAATGAAAACTACTTGAGCTAGGTACAACAAGCGTGGCTGGCCCTAGAGGATATGGTCACCAATGAACACATGCAACATCAATTCCACCCTCAAAAAATCAATTTTGAAGATATTCTTGAGCATATTAGTAGAAAATATATCAGAATGGGAATGTTTATGCCTTTGTTGATGGATTCCAATTCAACGGAAGCCATGCAAATCCTTTTTGCAACCTTGCAGAGAAAAGGAAACTCGAGAGAAGATGCTTTGAATGGAGTGTGTAAATAAAATAAAATTTTTGCAAAGCGAGTTACCATTGCATCAAAAAACTGACTTGTTAATGCTCGATACAATGACCACAGTTAATGAATGCACGAGAGGTGGTTAAGGCATATCACAAACCCAAGCATTGCACTACACAACACAAGGGGACCAAGGACACACACCTTGCAACAATCCCCCCCTAGCACAAGTGAGGGGTTCAAAATCGTGACCCAGGCTCTAATACCAATTATTGCAAATAAAATTATCATTGCACCAAAAGATCGACTTGTTAATGCTCAAAAAAACTGCTAGAGTTAATGAATCCACATGAGATGGTCAAGCCATGTCACGAACCCAAGCGTTGCATTTCAAAACACAAGGAGACCAAGGGCACACTCCTTGCAACATTAATTTGAAACTAAATTAATATTAAAAATAATATTTGAGGAAATTTTGAAGGTGGAAAAGAGAAATTGAGAATTTTTGAAATTGATTCACCATAATACTAATTTCTTAGGGATTTCTCATATTGATAACTTAGAATATACAAATTTATTGTAAATTTACTTTAATTCACCTATGTGAGTGTAGACCTGATCTCCACAAGTGTAAATTAAGCATGCAATCCACATAAATGACATTGTATATTATTGACTATTTGATGTTATTCACCTCAATTATTATAATATTTAGATTCATGTTAGGAGTGGTGGTGTTTACAAACACAATTGAGAGTTTTTTAAGTTACAATATCATGATCTCCTCAATTAAACACCCAATAGACCAAATTTATAATTATAATTGAATAGTAAAACACAAGGATAAAGCATGTTGTTCCAAGAGGGTATGAGTCACTAGACCATGCCACGAATACTAGGTGTTTATTTAACTTTATCTTTTTTTCATAGGATGATCATTATTCTTAACACCCACATGAAAAACCAATCCTAGAATCTTCCCTTGGATTTGGATTTATCACGTGTTTCACATTATTCTTTCCTTTTTCCTTAGGTCTTCTATGAATATTTACGGCCTCCTTGGCACTAATTCATACCTTACTTCTCATCTCTTCAAAAAGAAAAGAACCCACCACATATTTAATCTTCAATATTATAATAATCCCAATAGCCATAACAAGAGAATCCCACTAATTAGGAAAAGAACAAAACAAGATCTAAAATTTATCCTCTCCATCTATTTTGACACCAACTAATGCCAATTGAGCCACCAAAATATTGAATGCTACTAGGTAGTTTGTAATTCATCCGCCCTCTTCCATTCTAAAGGAATACATTTTTTTTCTCAAGAAAATATTGCTCACTAAATATTTGGCTTGACACATCTCAAGTTTCTTCCGTAGTTTCTATACAGAGGTCTCTTCATGGACATTCATTAAATTTTTTTCTTCCAAGCACAATCTGATTATAACCTTGGATTTATAGTCCATAACATCATATTGAGTAGCCAAAGTAGGATCTACAAGCCCTCAACCATTCTCATCAACATCCCATAGATCTTGATCTATCAACAAATTCTCCATCTTTAGCTTCCACATTTTAAAATTATTTGCAAAATATTTACCCACTCTATTCTCCTTGATGAACTTGCCATCTGAAAATTCATTCAACAAAATCACAAAGTATCTCCTACACAAGCTCCCACTCGGATATGGATTAGTTCAAAAAACTCAACAACTCACAACTATAACCAAAGGTGATCATGCTTTGATCTACCACTTGTAAGAAAACTAAGGTTGCGAAACAACTTCCTACGCTAAACTTGAGAGGATGATAATGCAAAACATTATAGATCCTTACAACAATTACATAAATTTAAACATAAATCAACATAAATATCATGCATACCACAACACAATGATTTATGTGGAGAAAACCTATCCAAGAGAAAAAAATCACACTCCAAAATATGTCCAATATATTATTTAAAAGTCACAAAGATTACAATATACTCGTAGAGAAAGTTTCTAACAAGAGTATCACCATCTAGAGATCTAAAGGCAACATGACCGCTATTAAATTCTTAGAATACATCACAATACATAGCCATAATACAACACCCTCATACAATAGGATTTCCTTATAGGGAAAGACAAGCCAACAAAATATCTACCATCAAATATGAGGCCTAATGATGAATGGTCCAGATTTACAATAATAAATTATACATAAAATATGGATTTTGAGGGCACACCACCACTAAGACGCATGTCCCTCAAATGCCCCCACCAAGGGGATAAGCTCCCCAAAATCTGTAGGGGGGTTGTACAGGGTTACAACCCCCTTATGTCTACCTATCAATAGTAAATCTTATGTAATTGCAAGGTTGAGACGCATTTTCCCAACAGTTATTACCAGTAAGCTTCCTCTCACCACTATGCAGCTATGTAAGTATCAAGAGTTACATGCATGCCCAACTCATTTAGATTTAAAAAGTAAATTTCTTGATAATCTAGAAATATGTAAAATACTAGGGAGGGATTTTATCCTCCCATCACTAAAAAAAATTATATCTTGCCTCATGCAACTATCGAATGTGATTTTTATTCCCCAAGATAAAAATTACCTTCATCATACTATTCATATGTAAAAAAAGCTCCTTATGGGGAGTGAGGTGATATGAGCATCCCAATTCAAGCAAATAGTGTCTATAAAAAATAATATTACATAGAAAAAGTAAGACTTTATCAAAAATTCAAATTAAGGATTTTTTTTGTAAGGAATCCCATTATTTTCCTAGTCTACATTCCTTCTTTGCTCTATTTTTAATATCCCCTTTTTTTATTCCCACACTTTACTCTATTCCGTTTATTAGGAATAGAGCTCAAGGGAACCTTACCTTTCTCAAATTGAATAATTTTTTAAGTCAAATCATTATTTTTTAATAAAGACACCTAAGAGACATAACCCAACCTTGAAGGAGATTCTTGAATAAATCATTTTTCTCCAAACTTGAAGAAATTCATCTTAACTGGATATTATAAAATTTGATCTATGAGGGAATAAACATAAGAGGCTCTCTACCCCCACAAAGTTGGAAAACACCCTACATGACAACACTTTGGCCATCTTCACTAGTTATAGGAGGCAGCCAAAAACACCAACAACAAAAATCAATGTAACATCCTTAAAAATATTACCATGTTTCTCATTAGGTGATGCACACTGGAAAAGAGGAACATCGTCACTAAAATTATTTATCTCTAGCACATAATTTATAGACACATCCTGCAATCCTTGAACCTTACAAGCCTTGGTAGTAATAGAGTATGAAGGGAGAACAAAATTATGAAAATTCCCTTGCATCAAGCTAGAGAGAAAACAAATCGATTAATGCTTAAACATTTCACCATTTCCCTTACCATAGTAGGAACTAGTTAATCAATAAAGTCATTTATGATAGCATGATAGAGAAATTCCAATTACTTATTAGAATAATGTTGAGCCAAAAAGGAAATACAAGAATTTTGATGAACCTCGAATCATAAATATACCAATATATCTTACTCTTCTCACTCAGGCCATCACAAGAACCATTCTAATCATTCTACATCTTCTAATTTGCATCATCCTAGCTTCAATCTTTATCAAGCTCCCCATTTAATCATTCCAATATTTTATCAACTATTAGTCATCAAATTCTTTTAATATATTAATAATTTCAATATATCAAATCCATTTAATTCTAGTAAAACCTTTACACATTTATTACTTTTCTAGTGAATGTAGATTCAAATCATTTACAATTTGTTAATTAATTATTTCCTCAAGTGAATTTTTTTTACATGTCAAATTGATTATACAAAATGACCACATCAGATGTCCTTGTTTCCTAAAAAATCTTTTCGAATTATTTTGGTCTCTAATTGAAACTACATTAGATTTATTCACTGAGGCTTCTTTTATATTTATTATTTCAAAGAGCCATGATAAAATAACTTTTTTCTTCTTTTTTCTTCCCATTTTTATTTGATATTATTGAAAACATTATTGTGAGATGTTTGATATTTTATTTGATTCTTATTTTATTTTTCTCTTATATCTAGTTTTAAATAAATTTATAAGATTTTTGACATTTATTCTTGCATCTTTCATTTTGGATTTGTCTTGAAGTAGCACTACTACTATTTATACAAGTGTAGATTAGATTAATTGCTCATAACTACTAACATATTTCATAATCATTGATTCAATTATCATCAATCTATTTTTAATAGAGTTAAATTAGTTTATATTGTGTAACATACTTTGCATTTTTCGCATTTGCAATATAAATATAAAATATTATTATTATATCTTCGGATTCGTAAAATTGATGCCAAGATTAACCTTTTGATTTTTGAATCATTGCAAAATTAGTATCACTTAAACTTAAAATTATAAAAATAACCGTTATCTTCTTTTACCTCTCAATTATTAATTAATATTGCATCTAAGGTTTTTTTAGTTTGGGTCCTTTAAGCTATCTCGAGCAAGCCCATGATCAACAAAAACATCACCATTTTGAGCCTCTAAATATTAAATCAAACTTCATCAAAATATTTTACTTTTGATGTATTAAATATAACATTTTCCTAACTTTTATTTTTAATTTTTAAAAACATTACTTGTTGTTACTTGTGACTTGGTTGTATTACCATATAAAAAATTGCACACTTTATACAAAGATAAAAAATGGATATTTTATTCATATTGAGAGGTAATTTTTTAAATATTGACTCCTTGTAAAAAAATGTAAAGAAGCATTAATGTTCTACTAAATTATCCATTTAATTTTCTTTTATGTATCATGTATTAACTCACTCATCCATAGCCAAACATGCATTTTTAATGTATTATTTCTTAATTAAAATATTTTAAAAATAAAATATTTGATGAAGATAAAAAATTAATAATTCTCCAAAATTACTCTATTTCAATAAAACAGTTATGTAATTTAATAAATAAAATAGTAAATAGCTAAAATAATACTTTAAAAATAATTATATGATTAAATGTGTAATAATTTTTTTTTATTTTTTTTATTTTTTATGTCTAATAAAATAGTACAAAACCTGGTTCAAGGAGTATACCTGGAGGAAAGAACTAGGAAGAAAACCTTTAGTTATAGCTCCATTTGATACAAAGCCTTACAAAACTGTCCTGATAATAGGGACCGAAAAAAACCCAAACTACAACCCATAAATGGACCCATAACCTGGTTTTACAACATCATTTCTTCAAAATCAACCCAAACTGTAACCCACCTAGATTCATGAAAACTATCACCCCTTATGATTTACAAAAATAAAGTACCCTTACAACATATTAATCACCTTTCATTAGCCCTTCACAAATCATCTTTCCTTTGATACATCATTCACGTACAAGGTATTGAAATGGATTGTTACTTCATACTACTTATCTTGGGGAATTGACTACCATAACCATAAACTGTGTACCAACGTTGGTCCAAAAATTCTATACCAAAACCAACAAAACCCTTGTACAACTTACCCTTCCAAGATATGATGGAATTTGAATATATTGATATGATATTCGATGGAATTAGAATTTATTACTATGATATTCCATACCAAAAACTAGCGAAACCCTTGTTGAAGTTTACTGCCTCGGCTCAAACTATTCCTCCATCACAGAGTTCACAAAAAATTATTCTTCAAAATTGTCTTTGTTGCATGATTTATTCCTACATATACACTCTATCTGGTAGTCATTGTCACCTTGTTTCTCTATAGTAAAATCATCCATCTGATTAGGTGGAAAATCATTTAAATTAAACCTTTCCATGCTAAGAGCTCCTTGCATGCCACTTGTTTGTGGGGACATACTGCTCTCAACTACAATTCTTTGTGGCATTTTCATACTCCTTGGAGGATCATGTACATGGGTCAACAATTCCATTACCTCTTGTACTTTCACCTTGACTGACTCTGTTAAAGCAGGCTCTATCTCCCCTGAAAAACTACGTAGAGCTCTTAGCATGAAACTAGAGTCTTGATGATACAACGTTTTGTTAATTGTTGTAAATAAATCCTAGAATATTGTTTTGTTCAATAAGTAATGCGTGGGAAATAACCTTGCCACAAATCCATTTCATTCTCAGAGATCATACCCCTGAAACTCTTTAGCCAATACACCCTTTTGCAGATATACCGATTTCACCACTTTAACAACAATACTTTCAATTTTTGTAGCATCTTGGAGAAAATCCATAAGTGTGGAGAAAAAAATGACAAGAATTGAGATGGTTATATCAGTATTTTTACCTCCAGTTCTAGAATTTCAACCCCAATTACCCTTACAATGTACTTATTGAATGATGCACAATGATCTTTAAACACTAAATTAAATTCAGCTTCATTAATTGCTTTCGATATTGGTATCTCCCATTCATTCACTAGAATGTGAACTTTGTAATTACGAGGAAAAAATGCCATGTTCATACACTTGCACGCACCTTGAGCACCCACAACTAAACTTGATTCTCCACTATGCCCTTCTGAAATACAATTCCACTTCCACTTGCTACCTACACCACTTCTACAAACTACATCACCCACTGTTAACGAGAATTATACATAAACTCCCTATGCTTGCCACTCTTGAAATCTACAAAACCAACTGGTTAGAGATGATCCAAGAACTACTTTAATACAAAATTTATTGAGAAATGATGCATCCTACCATAAAACGCATATCCTTACTTCAACCGTTAAACTTGTGCACTTCTCATCATGCAAACACACAACACGAGTGTACCAATTTAACTAAATCTAATAATGCAAATATTTAAATTTGGCCCTACCATACTGCTTCAATTAGCCCAACCTCAAAGGCTTCCAAAATAGCCAACATCCATACTTGAGTATTCCCTTAAATTTGGAGAAAAATAGTATGATTATTGTACAATCCCGATTTACCCATGTGATTTTCACCAAGCTCAAATTGCTAACATCGACACCTATAATCTGTAGCTTACGCACAATGATAGAAAATATCAAATCTTAGATTTGGCATTTGCTAGAAAGGATTAGCCTACGTCCAAATTCACTTTATCTTTGCAAAAAATATTTACATGTATTCTCATTTGTACTTTGCAAACTTCACTTATCTTATCACTTGAGCGACATGACACATATGAAGTTCTTTACCCACTTTAACTCTACCACTTACACCCAAACTAACTTGCCATAATTGACAACATGCAAGAAACACCTTTATCTTTAAAAGAAATTTTATAAGTTATTTTGCATTTAAAATTATTCCAATTTAAATGTTGTACTCAACCTACTTGCTCCACTATACACTCAACGCCTTACAACTCCAATTCAACACTAAAATACCCACACTTTGACTGAGTATTACAACTTACTTTGTCATTTTTCTTACTCGAGACTCAAAACATCTTGCAAAACAATTTCCTCTAATTGAGGACAATTTTTTATATTGCTAATGTCTTGTGCTAGAAAAACTTCTTTCTTATTGCAACCCATGTTTGCTAGACAATCTGCTAATTTATTTCCTTCTTTATAAGCATGAGTGAGCTAAGAAGACTAAAATCTCTATAGAAAATTCGAAACTCTTTCAAGAACATACTACAAACACCAATTTTGAATATTTTTTTGTCTTACAATCATTAATTATCACCAAAGAGTCACCTTTGATATACACATTTCTAATGTCGATCTTCAAAGAAATTTCCAGCTCCATTAATAAAGCCTTTGACCCTGCAATTTTATTTGAACCATTGGGGAGATGAATTGATCTAACTTCTAAAACCTTACCCTCTAAGTCTCTTAAGAAAATACCTACTCCCGATACCTCGATATTTTCTCTTGAAGCCCCATCAAAATTTAGTTTTATGAATCCATCTTGTGATGCCTTCCATTTGGCATGCTATTTCTTGTCAATCTTTACTACTTGTGGTTGGAAAAGACTACCCAAAAATGGAAATGTCAAGCTCATAAAATTATGCATAATCATATCATCCCAACTTTTAAAGACTAAATTTACCCCCTTAACCTTCTGAACACTTGAATTTACAGATTCTGAAATTGCCTTCTCAATTTTTCCAAAGACTATCTCTGTTGAAGATGCTACTTTCCTGCCAATGCGTAAGTTTCACTCCCACCATATGTTTCAAATAACTAACACTAGCACATATCTCCAGATGCACGCAAAAAAACTAGATTTGTATAGAATTGGTCAACTTTGGAACAAGTCCCATAAAGAATTTGGCAAAGGAGCATGACAATTGAGTCAACTCAAAAGAAAAACCCAACATTGTTGTGCAAAATTACATGTGAGAAATAAGTGATCAACCTCTTCTACCTCCTTACTACATAACAAAAATTTAAATGGTTCTGCTATTTTTAACTTTGCTAGATGATCACTTGTTAGAATACATTTCCTTAGTGCTAACCAAGCAAAACTTCTTGCTTTGGGAAAAATTGCACTATCCCAACAAAAGGAATATGCTCTTTGATTCACAACTTGACTTGGATTATGACAAAGCCTTATAGCCTTGGCCGACTATGTAATTTACTTCACTAGATGGTACCCATACCAATCTATCTGGTTTTGTAGAGAGGAAAACTACACACTCATTCAACTTCTCTTGCATGCCAATACACTGTTGAGGAGTAAGAGACAAGTCTGAAAAATTTCTCCAAGTCTCTTTCCATTAAATTATATCCACTGACTGGACATAATCTAAAAAGTCTCCCCCCCCAACAAACCTATTGCAACCATTCCATCAGATGAAGAAATTCAGGATTATTTTGCAAAGGAGGATTCCCATTCCATGAATCTCTCCAAAACTTAACACTTTCTCCATTATTGACCTCCAATGAGAGATATGTAACAATTAACTGTCTACATGAGACCAAAAAATTCCACATAGATGATCCTTTTGGTGGATTAGTTATAGTGAGAATTATTGAAGGATCCCAATTATCCAAATACTTAGCTTGTAAAATACTAGACCATTTGGTCTATGGACTCACGTACATTTTATACATGCTAAATTATGAATTCTAGCCCCACCCCACCTTTTCGCTTGTTCCATATCATCTAACGATATTAGAGGCACCTTCTTTTTCTCATCCATATTTCATTTCCAAATAAAGATTCTAATAATGTTCTCAATTTATGAGATCACAGATCTCAGAGCCTTAAGAAATACTAAAAAATAATTTGGGATTGAAGACATAATTGCTTCTACTAGTAAAATTCTCCTTGAAAATGATAACCATCTGGCCTTCCATGATAAAATTCGTGACTTCAACCTTTCAATTACTTTCACCCAATACATTGGCTTATTAGCACCCATGAAAAAAGGAATCCCTAAATATGTACAAGGTAAAACTACTTCTTGGAAACCAAGAATGCTGACAATTTTTTTTCGTAGTCTCTTCCTTCGCATTAAGAATATACACTTTTGATTTAGACGCATTTATCCTTTGCCTTGACGCTGATACATATTTATCTAAGACCTCCTTAATTTTCTTCGATTCTTCAATAGTAGCTCTCCCAAATAAATTAGTATCATCAAAAAACAAAGAATGAGTTACTTTTAAGCTTGTGTCTCAAATTTAGACCCCTTTCCAAAACCCCTGAGAATGCTTCGTAATGATGAATCTACTCAAAGCCTCTACCATTATTATAAATAAAAATGGTGAGAGAGGATCTCCTTGCCTAACACCTTGTGATGCACTGAAGAAACCAGTAGGAGAACCATTCATCAAAACTAAAAATTTTGCACCTGAGAGATATGTAATTATCCATCTGCACCAGTTTACACTAAAACCAAATTTTGCAAGTACTTTTTTCAAAAAGCTCCAATTAACTTCGTCGTATGCTTTCATCATGTCTAGTTTGATAATGATAGAAGGAGCTTTAGTCATAGAAATTGAATGCAAAGTTTCATGAGCTACTATAGCTCCCTCAACAGTCTCTCTCCCTGGCACAAAACCCCCTTGTTATTGGGAAACAATCCTTAGTATAATAGGTTGTATTCTTAAATAAATTGCTTTAGTAAAGATCTTGTGTATTGTATTACCCAAAAATATTGGTTTGAATTGTGCAAATGTTTTCGAATCTTTCACTTTTGGAAAAATCAATATATTTGTTACATTAAATTGTTTTAATAATGTACCCATTCATCGTGATTCTTTAAGAGCCCATAACAGGTCAACGTAAAATATGTCCCAATATTTTTGGAAGAAAAGAGCAATGAAACCATCTGGGCCAGGTGCTTTATCTGGTGCCAAAGAGAAAACTACATTTTTAATCTCTTCTAGAGAAAATGGTATCAATAAAGATTCATTATCCCTTTTAGAGACAAGATTTGGTATTGTTTCCAAAAGTTTAGCTTCATCACTATCATTTTGCTCCACTCTGTCCCGTGGTACAGACAAAAGATCATAATTTTTTTTTCACATTCTCTACTTACCTCTTCGTCCTTCGTGAGCTAATTACCCACAAATATATCCTGAATAGACTGAATCACTTTAATAGCTGCTCTTTTAATTTGAGTAGAAGCATGAAAATACTTGGTGTTACGATCATCCTCCCTCAACAACAATTCCCTCAATTTTTTTCTTCAATACATTTCTTTTATTGCACTTAATTCTTCCCAATCACTTTGTAATTTCTTTTGCTTATCATACAAGATGTCATCTAGACCATGCTGAATAATTTGATCATACACTTCATGCAGTTGCTTCCGAGTAACCTCTTTTTGATGAAAGACATTCTTGAAAACTTCTTTATTCCATTTAAAAATGTGTTTCTTAAGATGTGCTAACTTTCTACTCAATTGAAACATCTTTTTTCCCTATTCATAAGAAGCTTCCAACCACCACTAGCAAACCAATTCTTTGAAATTTGGGTATCTAAACCACATAATTTCAAATTTGAAAGAGGATTTGGATTTTGGAGATGAAACTTTAGAAATGGTGAGTGAAATTGCATAATGATCAGAATCCACATAAGGCATTATCTCATACACAAAATTATGGTGCAATCTAACCTAATTAGAAGAAATAAGATATCTGTCCAGCCTTACTGCAATTTGAAGTAACGCTTTCCTTCTATTAGTCCATGTAAAGTTACCCTTAACTGGAACAACATCCCTTAAAGCATTTGTGTTAATGAAGGAGCTAAAATTTGTTATTACTTTGGAGGGAGGTTAATACCCCCTTTATTTTCCTGAGGTGATGCAATAGCATTAAAATCCCCTGCCATAATGACTTTCTCATCCCCCGGTGCTGCCACAATAGTGGTTTACACTTTTTGGGAGAGCCTGATTTTTGTTGAAATCACATATTTATAGAAAATATAATGATTTAAGCCTTGGAAATTTCCATTTAAAGGATTCCAATTGAAGAGGGTTTGATCAAACCACCTTAGACCAAGCCCCCTTGGATAGAGCCCCACTAGTTTTAAACCATACCTATAACAAAGTCTTGTTTACACCTATCAAAATGCTGATAAAAAACCACTTATGATTTACCTTTTGGGGGATCAAATGAATTCATTTAAAATCTATTTTTTGTAAGTATGTATTCCTTATTATAATCTTTCAAAAAAATATAATTTTAATTAAATTAAATTTGATTATTATATTTTTTTTTAATTTCTTGTGAATGTAAGTTTTTCACCGAAAATAAAGGTCTTTGTTCTACACATGTGGAAAAATAGAAGATTATAAAAAAAATGTTAAAAATATGTTCAGGCTGGGTATTGATGTCCTTTATCCATTAAAAAAAATAAAATTGAATTTCGATACGTACAGAAAAAGTTATATCGTATACAATTTGCTTATGTCTAAATTGTAATTGGTTTGACTTCGAAAATTGATTAAGGAAAAAATATTTAATAAAAAACTATGAAACCAAAAAAACAAGTTAGATATTATAGTTACGAATCTAAATTCAAAAAAAATATAATTTTATCCTTCATACAAAAGAAGTTATGTTGTATACGGTGAGCATCACTCCTTAAAAATGTAGTTTATTGATAAAAACTAGTTTTCAAAGGAGATGAAAAAAAAATTGCGCTCTGATTCCAAAAATTTTGAAAAATATATATTTAGAATCTCTAGAAAAAACTTCACAAATCACTAGTTTGCATCATCTTCAAATTCCTTATGTTTAGCCACTATAGGAGCCCAAAAGTGAAGATTTAGTTAAACAAAATTAGTTCAGTGTCCAATTTGCCCAAAAACTGTAAACAAGTACTGTGGGATCACCCCCCTTAGACCTAGAATTACTTGAGTAAGACAATCCCATAGATTTTTCTTGTCTAAAGTAGATGTTGGCCCATAAATATTAAACAATCTGAACTTTAAATCATATTTTGTTACTTCCAATAATTGCCAATTGATTTCATTTTTATTTGAGACTACACTCACTACTTTTGGATTCCACAATACCACTAAACCCCTCGATGCCCCTTGGGTAGGTGAGTGCATTGACTTCCATAAATGCCATTTCTGAATTATAGCTTCGTAAATTTCTGCTTATATTTTTGTCTCCTGCAAAATCATAATATCAGCTTTGCATCTATCCACTTGGCATTTGATGTGAGCACATTTGTTTGGGGCATTAATTCCCCCGACATTCCACGATACAATCTTCATTGCACTCGAGGAGAGCAACAGGCTCTTCTCGGGCATTTATGAATTACTTTTTCCATTGAATCATAAAGAGTGCTTTGTATTCCCGCATCTATTCCCTCCTGCAACACTTTTATTTTCGGCCTCTCTTTCCTGGGAACTTCTTTACTACAAGATGCGAATAATCAAAATCTACAACATCCTCTACACTAGCTAATCCTTGTACTTCTGAGATAGGATTAGATTGTACATATCTTGAAATGAGATTTTTGCACCATTTCTTTTATAGGCCTCATATCCCTCACAATTGCAATCCCCAAAGTTACCTTCTTCTTCTATTTCTTTTGCTATACTATCAATTATACTTGATCCTATTGACAAAAGGACCTTTTCTGCCAGAAATTCCAATTCTACATCTAAAACTTTCTCATTCTTCATTGAAAGACCTTGCATTCTCAACCATTCTGAATCAAATGACAAATTTGTTGATTGAATCAAAAAACATGCTTGATTTTCCTATTTCCCATCCATGATTAATATTTCTGACTCTTGAAACATTAACTTCCTGACTATATTATTCAACTGATTTTAAGAAATATGTATATATGGGCAATATAGATTTAGAATGTTATTCATTTGCCTCTTACCCAAGGCCTCTAAGAACTTGGCTATGACTGTGGATACCACATAATGTTTTCCTTGCATGTTTTGGGTCTTGCACTACTTTTGTCCCCTAACTTGATCTTGAGTTACTACTTGGTGAAGCTTTGAATGAATTTGCCTAGTGTTCCACTTACTTACTAACTCTTTACCATCGATAAATTATGCTGAGCCATTTTTATTGAAGACCGTTGTTGGCCCCTTATTACAAATAAACGATCCCCTGAATTGATCATGAATTACTACCTGATAAGGTGTTGAATGAATTTGTCTACTATTCCACTTACTTACTATCTCTTTACCACATATAGATGTTGAAACACTCTGGTTCAAAATCCTTTATGGCTCCTTTTTACAACTGACCGAATCGTGTTTGAGCAGTTTGTTTTACTTCATACACTCTATCTTTGAATGCCCCAACATATGACATTGAACACATGCATTTTTAGGAGTTTCATACAACAATTCATGCTACCAATTTCCAAATTTTGATACTATCTCTATATGCTTTGGAAACCTCTTGGTTGTATCAATCAATACACTCATCCTTACTGGCTTTGAAGGATTCTTAAAAAAAAATAGATCATGTTTGAGGAAAATTCTTATTTGATTTGCCATGATTTCTAGCAAATTTAATTCTCTATATTCTAAAGGTAAAGCATGCATTTGAATCCAAATTGGAATAAAGCATGTAACAAAATCCTAAGATTTAAAATTTGGAGTCCAACATTGCATATATAAACCAAAACCTTGAAATGACCATGATTTGGTTTTAAACACCACATCCTTACACTCTTTACTTGAAAACAGAACAACAAAAATCCCTTTACTTTGGTCTAAATAGAAAAATTTAACTAACCCTTCCCAATCATCTAGAATTAAATTCCTTAGGTTTTCTAAATCTAATGTAAGGTTCCAAAACTTACATACAAGTCCTTTGTCTCTGAGATCGTCAATTTGTGGCTGCAACATATGCTCAGGAAAAGTAATCCTTACCACTCCCTGTTGCAGAGATGAGAAATCACTAGTCGCAATCTTGGATCCCTCAACGTTCATTTTATCATTTTGATTATCTTGGACTCCTTCTTGTACCTCTTTTCTTCTCCATACTTTCTTGAATACTTTCTTTTTGACTTTGGATTTTCCTTTCAAACCCCTTCTTCCTCTTCACCTATTCTAAAATTTCTGCCAATTTGTCTTTGAAAATGCTTCCTTCTACCAACCCCATCCTCCTTCACTTCATCTTCCCCCAAAATAAAATGAATTGGTGTTTGCCTTTGGATTGAAGGGACCTCCTCTTGTATAATGAATTGGTGTTTGCCTTTGGATTGAAGGGACCTCCTCTTGTTTTTAGCAGATCAAACTCTTCTTCGTATACATCAAAGATCGTCTACTTATGCTTATCCAAATGCTTTCCCAAACTGATAGGTTTCTAGTTGGGTCTTGCAAATCGATGTGTAATCCATGGCATTCTTGCCCTTGCATGATATTTCCCCACCTTTCCAAGTGGAATAGGAACCTATAAAGAATGTATGCCATGGTTTCCAAGCTACCAAGGACCACTACCTTCACCATTAATTCTACCATTTATTCTACCATTTACTGCAAATTTCCCAAAGCTCTGCCATTGCTAATTCATCGCTCTATGATTATTGCTTGCTCAAATGTAGTTTATTTGCATTCAAATTAAATAGGAACTGATCGTAATAGTTTAAAATTATTGTAGAATATCTCTTAATTATAAGTAAATAATATTAAACAACTCTTAAGTAAATAAACATTAAAATTAATCCAACAATTTTCAAATAATTATAAAATTAAATTCAATAATTTGAAGAAATTAAAATAGCTCAAATAGTTAATAATTGTAAAAAGTAACTCTTAAACAAATGAGATAATTCAATGTCTTAGCATTATATATGTGTGTGTGTGTATATATATATGTATATATATATATATATGTATATATGTATATATATATATATATGTATATATATATGTATATATATATATATATGTATATATGTATATGTATATATATATATATATATATATATGTATATGTATATATATACACACACATATATACATATATATATGTGTGTGTATATACATACATAGATGTGTATATATATCTATATGTGTGTGTGTATATATATATACACATACACACATATATATATACAAATTAGTTATTTCTTACTTTGAGATAGTATATGGAATTCCATAGGGTCTCCATTTTAATAGAAATATGAAATGACTTATTATCTATCTACAACTAGGTTTGAAGGTGTGGCTCATAATGCGACTTGCGATGCCAACATATCTATTGACAAGTCCCTTTAAAATATGAAATGACTTATTATCTATCTACAACTAGGTTTGAAGATGTGGCTCATAATGCAACTTTCCATGTAAACATATAGATTGAGAAGTCCCCTTAAAATGATTTTTTAAAGATTTCACCAAAACTTGATCATAGAATCCCTAATAGTTGAACACAAAAATATCATTTGTTGTTAGAACAATATCATATATTTATTTAAAATATAACTTGTATCCAACCTACATGATCTAAATACCTTTCACTAACCATAAATATTGTTATCTTAAACCTTTAAATCGAACACAAATGATCCAATATTTGAACACAAGCATATTACTTATTGTTATAGAAACAACACATTATTATATAGAATACAATTTATTGCCAACTTTAAATGATCATAATTTTTTTTGCAACCTTTCACATTTCATGATAAAATATAGTGTTTGTGCCCACCTTTTATATAAATATGCTAGGACAAACATATAATATCTATTCCAATATATATATGCATTGCCACCCCAATAGTTATATACATAAAAAAAAAATTTTTACATAAAAACAATACTTGTTTACATGAGCACCTTATTTTATAAATCACACACTTTTATTAGATAGTTTTAATATTTTATATGAAACAAAAAAGTATTCAGTTCACTTGATCATAAATACATTTATGATTTTTTATATGATATTCCCAAGTTTGCATTTATCCATGTAAGAGTGGATCTTGACAAAAATTTGATCATTTGTAGACACATATGTAGAATAATTATTGACAATATATAATATAAATATATTAAAAGATTAAATCCAATGATCACAAATACTACATCAACAATTGACCCCTACTTATTTTGAAAATACCTGAAAAAATATTAAAACCAACTTGAACACTAAAACTTGATACCATCTCTTAAGGTAGGAATAGCTGTCAGTGGCACAGCTTTTTGTAGAGTTAGACCAAATCTCTCAGACATATCAATACCTTCCTTGTTGTCCATAGGAATGGACCAAGTGAAGGCTTGCAGCAATGATCCCACCACCAAATGAACTTGTCTGTGTGCCAGTGGAAGCCCAATGCATATTCTTCTTCCTGCTCCAAATGGTATCAATTCAAAATCCTGGCCTTTGTAGTCAATGTTGGCTTCCAAAAACCTATCTGGATTAAAAATTAAAGGATCTTTCCACACACTCGGGTCTCTCCCCATGGCCCACAAATTCACAAGCACATTGGTATTCTCTGGAACATGAAACCCAGTAATCTCACGAGACACATCTGCTTTTCTAATCATCATCGGGACTGGAGGGTGTAATCGAAACACTTCTTTAACTGCTGCTTTGAGATATGGAAGATTGTCTATGTCTGCCTCCTCCATTCTTCTCTCCACACCCACAACATCATCCAGCTCTGCTTGGGCTTTTTTCATCAGTGCTGGATTTCTCAGAAGCTCTGTCATTGTCCATTCAATTGTTGCTGACGTTGTGTCGATCCCTGCAATAAACATGTCCTGCCAAAACAACAATTTGGGTAGTGCTGTTAATAGTGGCAACTCTGTGAATGATGAATTTGACTTGAGTTTTATGAAAGTTCCAAACTAAAAAAACATTCCGGGGGGAGAAGCAGTGGCATACAATACTAAAGTGATAGTCATAAGAAGGCTTACCATGAGGATTGCTTTCATGCTGTCCTGTGTCAGTTGTGCACCATCATCTATCAAGTTCAACATTACATCCAGAAAATCCTTCACTTCATTGCCGCTAACAGCCCTCTGTGCTTGCCGCTCCTTAATGACTCTGTTAAACATGTCATCAAAGCGCTTGGCCAAACTTTTACCTTTGACAGTCAGCCCCTGAACATCAAACCTGCTCAGAAAAGGGAAAAAGTCGGATAAGTTTGGAACCCCAGCCAACTCGAGGACTTCTCGTACCATGGTCTTAAACTCTGTAGCTTGTGCAGAGCCTGACTCCAACAATTTTTTGCCGCAAACCGTCTTACCCATAATGCTAAGAGAAATCATAAACGCTTTTTCGCCAATCTTCGTACTATTCCCCTGTTTACAATCCTCCATGATTTCATCAATAGTGCTAAATATTTCGTCTCTTCTCAATTGTTGCAAAGCCTCGAGCCTTTTGACACTAAAAATCTCAGTGTTGGAGATCTTTCTAAGCAAGCGCCAATGAGCGCCATAAGGACTCCATAATAGACTTGTGCCATTGTAGGAAAATGCACTTATAACTGTATTGACTGACCTACTTGCGAAGCTCTGGTCATTGTTCTTTAGTACTTCTCTTGCCATGGATTCAGATGACACAAGCAATGTTTTCTGCATGCCCAGCTTGATGATCATGAGAGGTCCATATTTCTGTGCAAAGTGATAAAGAGATTCGTGGGGCCTGTCCCCAAGCTGAAAGATGCTTCCAATGATCGGCCATCCAGGAGGACCTGGTGGCAATGGTAATGACGAACTCTTGCTCTTCTTCTTCAGAAAAATGATGAGTATGAGGAGGAGAACTCCCGCAGCTAAAGAGTATGATAAGGATGCAACAGTGATTGAATCCATGACAAACTAATAGCACTGAATTGATGCTCAATTAGTATTTGAGCCAGAAAGTTTCTATGAATCTATTCTCAAATGGGTATGAAGTGTAAGAACATTCAGAGATCAAGAAAATGCTCAAATGGGGATGGTCAAGAAATCATCTGATCAATTTGTGTGCTAAAATGCGCTAAAATGCGTATATAAATATTGAATGCAATACCTTTGGATGACGTCTTGGGTTGGTAGGGAAACATATATAATATGCGTCGGATGATGTCGTAGGAATCTATAAGTAAAAGCATGTGGGAAAAGAATGTTCTTTGGTCAAAAGAGATACAATTCATTGAAGGTACACTTCACTGAATAGAAATATATTAAGATAAACAGGCATCCACTTTGCAACAAAACTCAAAAATAAAGCTTCCAGCAATGGCTTACAAAGTATAATTAGAATCCATGATGAGATCATCTCGATATTTTCTCGAGAATTATTTGAGAGTACGTAAGCATCAAGGATGGCGGATTTGTGGCAGCGTAGGTAGCAGGTTCGAATCGCATAAGGGCACGATGGATAGAGCCACTTTTAAATTACATGGTGACTTTAGAGTAGATACGAGAACAGGCTGTGGCGGCTACCAAAATATCTCCCAAAAATTAAGACACGTTGGTAGAGCAATCATTGTTATTTCCTCGTCCTTCTAGAATGCCCAATAATTTCTTCTTTTCTACAACTATTATTATGACACGTTATATTATAGGTTGTTGAGAATAGTTGGTGGTATTTTTATTTTTTTATTAATTTTTTATTTTAATTTTGATTTATTTTTTTACTATAAATCATGAAGGTCTTTGTTTCTATTTGTCTTTTTAATGTGGTTAAATTAATATAGATATCAAATATATCTATATTTATTTATTTTATATTATTTTGAAATATGCGTGTCTCATTTATTTTGTAAATATTATGTTGATTATTAAATTTGTTATTTTGGTGTAAAATGGTTGTCAAATTTAGGATAATAGGTAAGAGCTTTTAATTTTTAATTTTATTTTTTAGCACCATCATTACATTTCACCCCTTGTAGTCATTGTAGAATGTCTCAACATTAATAAAATTAAACTTACACTAAAATTTATGGTACTCATAAAATTTTAACAATAATTAACAAGAAGTCTTTGTTTTGATTAAGGGTAAAAAAACGGGTTTTGATGGGGCCTGAAACCCAGAACAAAGAAAGACAAGTTGCAATTAAAATACATCATAACCCATCAACAACCCCACAATAACCACTAAAGATAGATCAAGACTACACACACTGCATCTAACAGACAAGCAAGGGCTTGAGACCCTTTAACAACCTACTTTTAATCGGGTCCAGTAACCCTTTTAGATACACCATAACCCACCTACATCTGTTAGGCATCAACAAACCAACCACTCATGGAAGACACCCCAGAGCCAAGAAAGATAATCTGCATGATGGTGTAAGACACCATCAAACCCCTAATCACAAACATCAGGAAATGTGGAAGATAGTCTTGATCTATCTTACACTAAATTTTTTTGGCGGATGGAGAAGGCGCTTGCGAGAGGGGGGTCTCAAACCTATGATGGAGAAGCTGCAGGAGATGCTGATGATGATGGAGACCCTGATGAGGGTTTTTTACCGCCTGAGAAGTCTTTGGTGGTTGCAGCTGGTGATTTTTGGCTGTGGTTGCAAAAATTTTCACTGTCTGAGAAGTCTTTGGGGGTTGTGGCTTGTGATTTTTGGCTTGTTGTTTTCTGATTAGGGGCGTGGTGCTAACAGAAGGGTGAGCTATTTATTTCTAATCTGGGCGAGGTGCCTTCCCTCTTAGTCTGTGGTGAATAGTTTTTGGAGGTGGTCGGGGTTTCTGCATGCCCCTATTTTTCTCGTTTGCGTTTTTGTGAGAGGGTGTGTTTTTTTGCACTCTTATCCTTCTATGGGGCTTCCTACTTTGTTGTGGGAGAGCTTTGACCTCTTTGAGGATTGTTGGGTTCAAAATGGATGGATCTATGTTCCTATTTGGCGTAATAGGAGGGCTTGGTGGTTCCTCTTGCTTTTCTATTCTATTTTTGGCCTCCTCTTGGGTGTCTTTCACTTCTACTTGCAACTTGTTGGGTGGTTGATGTTGTGGGTGTTGTGGCTCTTGCTATGGGTAGAGGCTGTTCTTCCCTCTTACCCTTTTTCCTAGTGTTTTGTTTGTGTTGCTTTCCTTGCAGCTAGTGGGTGTGTGCTCAGGGTTCTCTGGGGTGATTTAGTGGAAGGATGGGCCTTTTCTTGTTCCTATTCGGCATAATAAGAAGGCTTGGGTGATTTTAATGTTGGTTTTTTCTCCTACTTGGGTCCTCTTGGTGTCCCTCAACCCCTTCTAGCTGTTTGTTCTGTGGCGCGCTTTTGGGGGTTCTTGCTCTTGGCGAGTTTTGGCTTTTGGTATCCCTCTCGAGGTGTGGTGGTGTCTGCTTCAAGATGGTTTTGTGGATTTGCTTCCTATTTGTGGCTCTAACTAACGTGTTGGGGTAGTTGGATGGTTTTATTGTTTGACCTTCTTCATGTTTCCTTCCCGTCTGGACTCCTCTTTCTCTTTTGGGGCTTATTTTTTGATGCTCTCTTTGGGTGTGGGTCTCTGGTGGTCTTTTGGCCTTTGCTTCTTTTTGAAGTTTTGTGTTGCCTCCTCTTGGTCTAAGGAGGAGTTGTTGTTTGGGTTTCTCATCTTATTGGTTTTGTTTACCCAGCCGAGTTTCCTATTGTTTGGTGTTGTGGTGTATTTTTGGGAGCTGTTTTTGTTCCTCCTTTGTTTAGGGTTGTAGATTTTTTTATTTGGCCTTTTGGTTGTGAACCCCCTGAGTTGGTGAAGTTTATCTTTATGCTAGGAGGTTGTTCTCTAACGATGGTTGTTTTGGGGCTCTGGTGGAAGATGCCTATTGTTTTTATGCTTTGTGGGCTAGCTGATGCGGGTTTGTTGATGCCTAGGTTTTCTTCATTACCCTCGTATTATTTTGTTATGTGTCTTGTTCCTTCCTATCAGTTCCTATGGCTCATGATGCTTAAGGAGGATGTGGTTTCCCTTCCTATTGAAGTCGATTTTTGTTGGGTTTTTCAGCTTAAGTCTCCTATAGAGGGGGAGATTATTCCTTTTGAGGTGGAACCCTCTTCTATTGAGGTGAAGGTGGTAGCTATCATGTTGAGGTGGAGCTTTGGTGGGCAAGAGCGTAGTGATTTTGGTGGGAATGTGCTCCTTTTCTTTCTCTCTGCTAGAGGGGAGCCCTATCCTTTAGAAGTGGATGTTGGGATGGTTGATCGAGTGGGATGGTGTTGCAGGGAGGCGAACACGTACTTTTTTTGTCTGGACTCAGTTTTGGCTGATGAGAGAATGGTTTGTGGAAAATTGGCTGCTTGGATATACCTGACTATTTCAGCTGGTTACTATTGTTTATGATTAGGGGTCTAATGGTGTCTTACACCATCATGCAGATTATCTTTCTTGGCTCTGGGTGTCTTCCATGAGTGGTGTTTTTGCTAATGCCTAGTAGATGCGAGCGAGTTATGGTGTATCTAAAAGGGTTACTAGTCCTGGTTAAAACCAAGTTGTTAAAGGGTCTCTAGCCCTTGCTTGTTTGTTAGATGCAGTGTGTGTAGTCTTGATCTATCTTTAGTGGTTGTTGTGGGGCTGTTGATGGGTTATGATGTATTTTAATTACAACTTGCCTTTCTTTGTTCTGGGTTTTGGGCCCCATCAAAACCTATTTTTTACCCAAGTAATGAAAACATTAATTAACAAGAGACATATTTGTGTCGTTCTGCCCATTGTGGGACGTGCTTGGTTTTTGTAAACATTTAGTAAATAGAAGTAGCTAGGGGTGTAATGTGATTTTTTGTTGCTATATAATGTTATTATTATAGTTGATTAATGTTGCAAAAAGAAATTTATTCATGTGTGTTGTGCTTGTTGTTTTAAACATTTAGTTAATAGAAGTAGCTAGGGGTGTAAGGTGATTGTTTGTTCTTGTATAATGTTATTATTATAGTTGATTAATGTTGCAAAAATAAAAAATAAAAAATCATATGGGTGTGATTGGTAGTTTTAAACATAATTTAATGAATAGAAGTAGGTAGGGTTGTAGTATGATTTTTTGTTGTTGTATAATGATATTATTATATAGTTAATTAATATTGCCAAAAAAAAATCATCCTTTTGATAATGTGATATTTATGTAATTTTTGCCTTGCTAAATTATATTATTATGTACATGTATATTTTTTAAAATATCTACCTTAATATTTAATGGATAGATTTTATTGAAATATTAATTGTAGATAGATAAATTTTACTTTGATATTTATTATAGATAGAAATTTTTTATTGCGATATTTAATACACATTGGTAAACAAATTTAAAATATGCATTGAGTGTACTCATATTTATTTAATAAGCTTTAAATTTTTTACCAATTATTAAATAAAATATGTAAAACACTACCTCTAAGTGAACAATGTAATTATAGTATGATGTATGTAATAGTGCTCATGTCATTCAAGTAATTAATAGGTTTGAAATTTGATTCAATGAATTAAATGCATTGCATTGCACATAATTTAGAAAAAAAATTCCTATTTTTTGCACTCGACAACATGAACCAATAAAAAGAAAGATAAAAGATATTTTAACAATTTTAGAAATAGACAATTAAAAATAGACTATATAGAATTATTGGTCAAGTTTCTAATTCTAAATGTTCATTGGTTGGATTGTCACTATAGTTAAAAAAATTGCATGCAATGGATGCATTAGTATTTTTCCTTGGGAAGAACTAATAAATTAAAAACTATTTGAAACTAGCAAATCAATCTATCAAATTTTGTTGTTTTTGGATTTCATTGTGCAAAATTTTGAATCAACATTCTAGATCACACTCCATGATTCATCATCATGATAGAGAGTTGAAGGAGATGTAAAATTGGTTTGTTTCAAACTAGATAGCTTAAAAAGATAATAGAGGGTGGTAAGAGAGAGTGGAGAAGAGACACACACCACACGGATCAATTCTTTGTAAATTTACTACTATTATATTATCACATCTTTACTATTATATCTATTATTTTTCAAATCATCGTGGTGTGTGCCTCTTCCCACTCTTCTCTCTTACCACCTTCTCTCCTCTTTTTAAGCTAATTGGGTAGGCAAAAAATTGATTTTACATAGATCCTTCAGCTCTCTATCTTGGTGATGGATCACAAAGTATGATCTATAACATTGATTCCAAATTTTGCACGCAATCAAATCTAGAAACAAATTTTTTTGATAGTATGGATTGTGGAAATTTAATAGAATTGAAAAATTGAAACCAATATATTTTCTTTCTTGACTAATTATCTTTTAAGAAAATTGATTAATTGTTGAGATTTCATGCCACCTTATATAGACTATCACTAAAAACCAATCTAAGAGATCCTCCATAGGTCAAATTGTATGAATTATACCTTAAAGAATCCCAAAATGTAGTAAGTGTCAAAGTTTTAGAATTTCACATGTCGTCATATTGGCATACCTTCTCTATCACTCTCGAGTTTCCCCTTCTTTCTATCACTTCTTCAATTGTATTGGTTTCGACCATCAGCCTTAACTCTCAACTCTTATGGCTTCCCTTTCATAAGCCATAATTCCTCCCCCTAATCATTGAAGTCCCCATGAATCTTTCAAAAAGTGGCTAAGTATCAAAGTATCAAACTTTGAGGATCAACCATTCTCCTTACCTCTTACTATATTTATATCTTAAGCATTAATATTTCCACCTGATCCTTAATCCCTAATGTTTCATTTTCAACCTTCGATAATTGGGCCTTCCACTTATCTTTTGTCTTATTTTTACAATAAGACATTTAGGTATTTTGCTCGATCCCTGATGTTTTTCTTTCGAGTATGGGGTGCTGGGTATCTCTCTTATTCCTTATCACATTTTATGCTAATGAGTAATCTTTATCCCTAATTCCCAACTCTTAGAATTCTTTATCTTCCACATTCTTCCAACTCTTTCACCATTATTCAAATCCTTTGACATTCTTCCGTCCTTATTTTCGGAAACGTCACATGGCCCAACGTCCAATAGGTGATCTTTCAAAACTCACATTTTTAACTTTCATCTATGTGGTATGCAATATGCGGTAGGCCCAATGCTTCACTTACGAAAGATTTTTATCCTTAGATTTTTGGGGTCATCGTGCCCCTTTTCTTTGGCCTTTCAAAAAACATTCCTTGGTAGCCCTAATGCTTGATGTTTGACAAGGGTGCCTCTTCAAGGTTCTAGACCATTTAATTCCTATCATAGTGATTATTTAAGGCAACAAGCTTCAATAGTACTCTAGAATGGCCTATTTTTTGGCCATGATGCCATAATGTTGTAGTGACTTCCTCAATTGCTAAATATGATCCTTGAGGTGATAAGGATGATATTTAATGCATCTCTCCAATATTGGAAGTGGCATTTATGGTGGTCATGCTTCATTTTTTGCCTATAGTTGTCCCTTTCGTCATCCTTCCATCCCCAGATCATGGATTTCATACATGATCTTCTCTTTTTAGTGCAAGAAATTACACAACAATCAATGCAGAGGTATAGGTGTGGAGTGTCATTCACTCTTCTTTGGCATGATTTGTGAGTTGCTATCTTGTATAGAGATAATTTTCATGCTCATTGTAAAGGGTTCTTCTTTGGACTCCTTTCACTATTTTCTAGAGAAAACTTTACATTTCTTCCATTCTTCCATTGTAAGGTTGGCTTTTATGCCTATATGATAATGAATCTAGAGCTACTTTTACCTCTTCTCTCTTGAATGTGTTTTGTAAACTTTTATTACATTCATGTTTAAGTTTTGTTTTTTTATTTTACATTTACATTTGAGTGTGTTATTTATGTTTGTAGTCAATTTTTTATGAATACCCTTCCTTTGCAACATCTTACAAGCTTTGACCTTCATGTCATTTTTGGAATTTCACAAATAAGAGAATTATGTAAGCCATTCAATCTCTTTTGTTAACATATTATGTTGCCTGAAGCAGGAAGAAATAAAATCCATCTTGGTGTATTGCTTCTACTTTCCCTTTCATGTTTCCATTTCTCCCTTTTCCCCTATGAGTTTCTATAGTAGGGGTAGTGGTAGGATTCTATGTGCTAGGTTGGACCAACACATATACACTCAAATTAGAAGAGGAAGTTGACCTTCTTCGAAGAATTGACCTCATCTTGCAAGGTCCCACACCTTGATGTCATTTCCATTATCTCCTTGGAATGTTGAGGCTATGTTCAATAGGGTGTAATTTCATATGACGATATTTATTTGGCATGCTTGATGGGACAAATTAGAGGATATTTATAACATTTTTTTGAGAGAGTGGTGCACTGATTTTAACATATCCAACATTGAAGAGGGGTTAAAAAAAGTACCTAGTGACTTTGCAGCCAGTGGGTAACTCTATTGTGACTCAAAAATCTTGTTCCAGATCAAACCTACAAATTAATGCCAAGGGTTCAAACCTAAGCATCTTCTAGAGGTATCATGAGATGACGAGAGGAATTATATTGAGAGGTCATAATTTTCTTTGTTTCTTGGGACCTTATGATATGCATCCAATAAAAAAACTAAAAATATTGGGATGTAACAATAGTGATTAGGGATGATTGGGGTAGACCTTGGATTTGGAAGAGTAGGATGATAAAATGGATGAAAATGGGATAAAAAAATGAATAAGAAGGGGATGATAATATAATGAATAGAAAGGGGATAATGATGAAATGGAGGAGACAAGACTAATAGAGTCTCAAACTAAACTAGATACTTGATTGATAATGATGAGGTTTTTCTTACACTAGGCTTGGATAATCACCTAAGTGAGTCTTGGATTTGATCACTCAATATTGGGTAATCACTTGTGTAAAACTTGGATGAAGATTATTTTTACTACCTAAGCTTTGATGATCACTTAGGTGAGGATTGTATGTTCTTTCTTAGGCTTGGATAATAACCTAAATAAGGCTTTTATGGGGATTTTTTATATCAAGGATTAGGATCTAGATAGACTCTTGAAAATATTGATTTTTATATAATATGATATGGATTGTGAGTGGATGATAAGGATTTGGTAGGATATGTGCAGGATCATGATGGGCCAAAAAGTGGCGATATGTAAGTGATATAATGGCCCATGTGGCCGACGACCTTTTTTTTACACAAAATTGATGAAACAAAAAGGGTTTTTAAAGGATATTCTCAAATTTCCACCAATATAAATTATTATTTACTTTGAATTTAATAAATAATTATTATTCATTTTCTTTTTGAATTACAACTAAAGTCTTGATTGATAGGCTGATTGAAAAAAATCTATAGGTTTCAAATGGTACCACATTTTTTGAATTTGAAACATGCGTCACATTTTATGCTTTGTATACTATAGGATTAAAAAAAAAAGAAAAAATTCATGAAGTTTTGACCAAGTTAAGGTGGTCAGACATACGATTTTCTATATTTTTTAAAATTTGTAATAAAAAAATCATAATTAATTATTTATTTGGAGAAAAAAATACAAAAAAATATGCATCACATCCGGACATGATTCCTCTACTTATATCTATTATCTTATAAAAAAAAATTAGAATTTTATTGTGGTTAGGGTGGTTAGATAGACATGCACTTCTTATTTTTTCCCTAAAATTTAAGTACTACAACATTGAAATTTCAAATTTTCACAAAATAGATTTTTATTTTTTTAAAATTAACCTAGTATTTTAGAAACTACATTCATTTCGCTACAAATTCTATTATTACATATTTTTGAAATAATATAGATAGCTTATTCAAATTTTTACGTCAAGTTGCCTAACTCTAATTTTCTGAATTTTTATTGCCACTTAAGGACCTGTTTTTTCTATGATGATCCTGCACATACCTGGTAATGATATGATAGGATTTGGACTGGGTAGGAGGATAAATGATGAAAGTAATAATCATGATAATAATAGGATGATAGGGTTAATAATATAGCTAATAGGACCAAGGACCAAGGATGATTGGGTAAGTGCACCAAGATGGTTCCCAAAAAGGGGGCTTAAGTGGCCACTTTTTTTTATGAAATAAGGAAATATTGACCTTGGACATGAAATTGAGGATACTTACACTAAAAATTTTGAGATGGAAAAAAAATAAGGATTCAAGTGCTTCGAGTCTACTTTCTAAACTACTAATTTATTTTGAAAATGGTTGAGATTAAGGGGTTCAAACGAGGGATGTACACAAATTTGTGTTGTTTTTGTTAGAAAAACATAATATAGAAACTCTTGTATGACCCTCGTACGGTGATTTTTTTTTCTTAAATTCACTATTGTCAGAAGTTAGCTAACAGTATGTAGTTGATGCATGATTTTTTTGATAATTTTTTAATGAATATTTTATTTTTTACTAATTTTCAAAGTGGAAACTTCCTGAAAAAGAAAAATTTGGAAACTAATTGAAATTTTTTATTTTTTTAAAAATTTGTAGAATGGAGTCTAGTTTCTAAAAATGTAATTTATTTAAAAATTCGATGAACAGTTAATTTATAATGAAAAAAAACCAAACACCACTTTTTGCCGAAAAAGAGACATACAAACAAAAGAAATTATGGATGAACGACTTAACATTATCATATTGGATAGCTAAGAGAGAACCTAACATTACCTAGATGTTCAATTTGTTTGATATTGTGTGGACGGTGAACACGAACCTAAAAACACATCTCTGGTCATTGGGAATGCCCCCCAAGCCCTTGGGTTGATATTCGAAGTAAAATACCAATCCCAAGGCTTGGGGATTCCCAAATCAAGATATAATGCGAGCACGTGATAACACACTCGCAATATAAGTCAATTTTGACATGGTTTTTTTTGTTTCTGGGAAGCATGTTTAGCAAGACATAACACGAGCATGGTATAACACGCTCATGTTATGCCTTGTGTTATGTTAAATGCATATTGAATGTATGTTTATATATTTGTATGGACATGTATGCTTGTATGTCATGTATGTATGTATGCATGTATGTATCAATGCATGTATATTGTATGTATATATGTATTATGCTTTTATGTATGTATTTATGTATGTCTTTAGAGGGAGAGAGAATTTTAAGAGATAGAGATCTAGAGTTTTTTAGGTAGGGTGGGAGAGGGAGGGAGAGGGGGAGAGGGAGAGAAAGAGAGAGTGAGTGAGTCTGGAGAGAGGGAGAGGGGGTGGAAGTGAGATTTTAAGAGAGATGGAGTGGGAGAGAAGGGGTTGGAGTGAGAGGGACTTAGCTAGGTAGGGTGGGAGGGATAAAGGGAGTGAGTGA
>CM021105.1:40321160-40457471 GCA_007115665.2 Sequoiadendron giganteum
TCATAAAAAGTGATGGAGATAGTGAGAGAGGTCTAGAGTGTAAGAGATAAAAATGAGTGAGATAGAGAGAGAAATAATATAATTTTTTGATTATTGAAATTTGACCTCCTGATTATTGAGATTTGACTAAGTTTGAAATTTCTGATATCTTCCAAAAATTAGAAGAGAGGAGGGGAGAGAGGGAGGAAGGGAGAGAGAGGGAGTGGAGAGATAAAGAGTAGAGAGAATGAGAGAGTGAGAGAGAAAGATGATACAAATTTCTGACTACTAAAATTTGACCTCTTGATTACTAAAATTTGACATGTTGATTACTCAAATTTGACTAAGTCTGAAATTTTTAAGATTTTCCAAAAACTAAAATTTGCATTATAAATCCTATAGATCTGAAACCACTCTCAAACATCCTGCCTATATACATGAAATATAACTTAAAGTATAAGAAATTAAATGCCCATATGTAAATGTAAAATTATACTTAAATGTTTATTTCATGTATATAGTTTCCTTGGAAGAGAAAGAGAAAAATAAAAGAGTTTAGAAAAATGCATTCCAAAATTCATTGCAAAAAGGAAGAGAACTCACACTTGTTCACTCATTCCAAATGCCCATATGTAAATGTCAACTTATACTTAATGTTTATTTCATGTATATAGTTTCCCTCAAAGATAACGAGAAAAAAGAAAAAAAAGAGAAGAAAAACAAATTCGATGTAGATCAAAATGCAAGTGCGTTATAACGTGGTCGTCTTTTGTCAATGTTTTCAAAAAATGCATTCACAAAACATGTCAAAACTGAGATATAATGCACGCACGTTATATCTTGCTTTGGGAATAACCAAGCCTTGGGATTGGTATTTTCTTTGGAATACCAACCCAAAGGCTTGGAGGGCATTCCCAATGACCAGAGACTTGTTTTTGCAAATTTTACAATTTTTCACATAATCGGGTTCGTGCTCACTGTCAGGATTGCATGTGGTTCAATAGAAAAAAAAACGAACACATGGGTAATGTTAGGCTCTCTCTTAGCTATCCAATGATCTAATTTTTTTCACTTACTGACAATGTTAAGCCTTTCATCCATAATTTCTTTTGTTTGCATGTCTTTTTTTTTTTCAAAAAGCAATGTTTGGTGTTTTTTTCGTTATAAATTAACCGTTCTTCAAAATTTCAAATAAATTACATTTTTAGAAACTAGACTCCATTCTCCAAATTTATAAAAAATAAATAAAAAAATCAATTACTTTCCAAAATTTGTAGGGGGGGCATGGCCAAAATTATGCTTTTTAGGAAGTGTCCTCTTCAAAAAATTAGTAAAAATTCAAATATTCATTAAAAAATTATCAGAAAAATATTGCATCAACTAAATACTGTTAGCTAACTCATGATGGTAGCAATTTTAAAAATACTAAAGAAAATATCGTACACCGTGCTAGTGTCATACAAGAGTTGCTATGTTATGTTTTTCTGACAAAAACAACACCAATTTGTGTACGTACCTCGTTTGAACCCCTTAATATCAACCATTTTAAAAATAAATTAGTAGTTTAGAAAGTAGATTTGTAGCACTTCAATCCTTGTTTTTGTTCCATCTCAAAATTTTGAGTGTAACTATATTTGAAGCTCTTACATTTAGAATGTTAAGAGTGCATGTGGAATTCTAGATATTCATAGCAACCAAATGTTGATTTCATACCATTAGCTTTATAGTGGTCTATTTGCCAAGACTCCACCTACAAAAGCTAATGGAAAATAGATATAGATACAATAAGGAAGGGGAGCCTGAGTTGGGAAAACAAAAAGTATATAGATGAAAAAGAGGGCATCGGGGTTTGAAGGGGAATGAATTTTCTAACAATAGCCAAATCCCATTTTGTGGACATAAAGGAAAATGTAGTAGAAACTTCAAATATGCAGCAGTAAAAAAATAAATGAAAAAATAAATATTTGGTATGAAATGAGATGCATAAGTTTAAGTTTGTCTCTAAAATTTTGAGCATAAAGTAAAGTGTGGAAATGAGGTGCCTCTATTATGGTTGTCTTTCAAATTTTTAGATGCCAAAAAATACTCAAAAATTGGGCACCACAAGGATGATAGATATGTTTATCTAGCAGCAAATAAATCATGCTCATAAGCTATGTGGGAGAGGATATATGCATTAGAATGTACTCACAACCATTTGTTTCTTTTCCTTCTAGTCTTATCCACGTTGAAGACAGGACACACCAATCAATAAGGGATGATTAAAGGCCAAAAAAGAGTATGGGAAATTTCAATATTTCTCTATTTTATTTGTATGTGTAGAAGTGAGTTTTATGTCATCGACTTTGGGTTTAGATGGTGCTAGAAATTGGATGCATATGAGAAATTTAGAGGAGTATACCCAAAAATATTTTTTGTTGCATAGCTTGCTATCAATTCCCACCCAATAAACTACAAGCACTTTTACGTAGTTCTAATAATTACCTATCTAGTACAATTTGTCCTTTATTTTCTTTTATAAATTTAACTTATAAATAAATCTAATATCCTTTTCTGCATTGGTGTAGTTATGAATTAGGGTCAATATTCATTTCATTAAATTAAATTATAGGGTGTAAATTAGTTCCAAATATTATTATCTTGTTTCTAATTGTAATCTACTCGAATTGCAGTTATGAATTTGACTCTCTAACATTATTCATTTAGGCAATTTGAATTTCATATTTTGTTTCCTTGCTATCTTTTGATAATTACATTCTAAACATTACTGGGGTTGACATCAACTTATTATTGTTTTAGAATTGGCACTAAATTCCGCATCATATTTAGTTGCTTGCCAATTAGAAAGGATCAACATAGCTTCAAAGCCTCAAATTCCTTCCTTGCTATTCAATGAACTCTACAAATTGCTGATAGTTTGGAGGAGATTTTTTAATCATTTCATTATTTTCTAAGGTCTTATGTATTGTTTAGAGAATCGTCAATGTGCAACATTTTGATCCAAAGGTAGTCTTTACAACATCTTCCCTTTATAATTTCAATGCCAGTTCACACCAATATCCAAAAGAAGGTGCATTGTAAACTTATTACAAGAACATCATGATCAAAACTAGCTTTGATATGACAAAGCCATTTGCTAAATAGTCTCTTTTGAGTGTTGCCTTTTGTGTAGAAATCATGGTAGTTATATTATTTACCAATGTCCTTTTGGATTCTTCCTATGCAAATCCAATTTCCAAATCAAGACAACTACCTTCAGTTGGAGTGGGAGGAGATGGCAGACGACCCTCTACCATGCCTTGATGAAGTAGGAATACAAACTGGGGACCTTTTCTATGTTTTTTCTAGATATGGTACACTTGACCATGTTCATTCACATGTAGATGTGCATAATTTTATTAACACACAAAGAGGAAGATTTGACATGCCAAAGGATATGGTACATTTGCACTTAAGAATAGTGATAGATGGGAAGTATATATATTAATAGGGCAATATGGGCCATTATGTAGAGGGCCAACAACCTTGAACTTTGTGTTGGACACAAAGACAAGAAAATAGTCTTCTCTACCTGCACTTCCTATTCCTAGATATGTGTTGCAATGTTCTCCTCCTCTATTTTAAATACAATCTCAAGAGGATATTCCTATTTATTGATTTCCATTGTATCAACACATGCATTGTGTGATATGTAATGATTGCACAACTTATTTTGTTTCAATTTTAATAATTCATTTTATTTTCAACTAATGCCCTATAGACCTAGGCTGACGAAATACTCTTTTAAGTCAAGTGGATGATTTCATTAGTGAAACAATAGATATTTTATTCGATAGAATGCATAAATTCGAAACATATATATTTTTTTCTTTGAAAGGTTTTGCTTAAATATTTCAAACATCTAATAACATATACTTATCATAGATACATTTCATAATTTTAGGACATCTTAAGCATGGTCAAGATTTTGAATCTTTGATCTATAGGATTGTACATTTAATTGGATGATCAAATACAAAATATGCAAGTATTTTACCTATGGAACTAATTTCAATAGTATTTAATGAGTTAGAAACCCAAAGGTCCTATTTTTGTTGCATAAAAAAAATTAGTTAACACCCGTTCTATACTATCATCATCTGACCCACATGCTTGCTAAAATTGGGAGCTTTTACATGCCAAAATCATTCAACATGCACATGTTTTGAAAGAAGCGGGTAATTCTTCCCTTGCTCTTCTTGTGGGTTAAGGGACAATACCCTATATAGATTGTTTTTTGACAATAATATGATCAATGTTAAGAAATTAAGGTTTACATATAATAATTTAGTTATTAGATTAGTTAGTTGGGTGGGAATTTATTTTTGTAACTGATTTTACATCTTCGAGATTTACAAGATTGTACATTTAATTAGATGATGAAATACAAAATATGCAAATCCTTTACATATGGAGCCAATTTCAACAATATTTAATGAATCAATAAACCAAAGGTCTTAGTAGTGTTGAAAAGAACATTTTAGTTAACAACCCTTTTGTCTTGTCATCATCTGACCCACATGCTTGTTAAACTTGAAATCTTTTACATGCCAACATCATTCAATGTGCACATGCTTGAAAAGAAGAAGGTGATTCTTCCCTTGCTCTTCTTGTGGGGTCACGGGACAATAGCCTATCTAGATTTTTTTTCAAAACCATATGATCAATGTTAAGAAATTAAGGTTTACATATAATAATTTTGTATGATAGGCAAATTTAACTTCTAAGTTTGGACAATGGGTAAGTTAAATTAATGGGATTGATTGAGGTTGTGTTGAGAAATTTTTTTTACGTACACTAATTATTTGAAATTGTACATAACATTTTAGCTAAAATAGTTTGTAAATGCATTAATAGAAAAGAAAAAAAAAGAAAATTCAAAAACATTTTGTATATTTTGTTTACTATTGTGGATTTAATAAAGAGAAAAACTACTCCAAATCATATACTATTTTCCCTTTAATAATTTCTAGATGGGCAAAAAAATAGTTGAATATTTATTTCATTAGATCTTTTTATATACATAAACAATTCTTCAAAAAGATTTTATATGATTCTAGCATTTCTCCCACCGTATTTTACACATATAAGGCTATGTTTGAACTAGTATTACAAAATTAAATTCCCTTGAGTTGGAGTGTGAGGAGATGGAGGAGATGGTAGAAACTCATATACCATGCCTTGATCAAGTAGGAATAGAAATTGGGGATCTTTTCTATGTTTTTGTTAGATATGGTACAATTGACTATGTTCGTTCACATGTAGATGTGTATAATTTTATTGACAATACACATGGGGAGGAAGATTTGACATGCCAAACGATATAGTACATCTGCACTTAAGAATGGTGACATATGGGAGTTATACATATTAATAGGGTAGTATGGGCCACAATGTAGAGGGCCAACAACCTTGAACTTTGTGTTGGGCACAAAGACAAGAAAATGGTCTTCTCTACCTACACTTCTTGTTCCCACATATGTGTTGCAATGTTCTCCTCCTCTGTTTTAAATACAACCTCAAGATAATATTCCTATTTGATTTCAATTGTATAACACATGCATAGTGTGATATATAATGATTGTGCAATTTATTTTGTCTCAATTTTAACAATTCATTTTCTTTTCAACCCATGCACTCTATAGATCTAGGCTCTAGGAAAATTCACCGTCAACAATTCACTGTAGCGAAAAATTCATCAAATGAAAATTTATCATCAAGTAAAATTCAAAGCCAACAATTCATCATGACGGAAAATTAACAGCATTAATAGTTTTTAATATATTAAAATATTAATGTTGTTAATTTTCCACCCCGCTGAATTGTTGGCAATGAATAATTTTTCCTCTGTAGTGAATTGCTGGTGATGAATTTTACTTGGCGGTGACTTTTCTGTTGGTGAATTGCTAACGGTGAATTTGTCGTATACCATAGACCTAGGTTGATGCAGTACTCTTTAAGTCTGCAAGTGGATGATTTCATTAGTCAAATACAATAGATATTTTAGTTAATAGAGTGTATAAACTCAAAACATTTATATTTTTTTTTTCTGATAGGTTTTGTTTACATATTTCAAACATCTAATAACATATACTTATCATAGATACATTTCGTAATTTTAGGACACCTTAAGCATGGTGGAGATTTTGTATCTTTGATCTACAGGAATGTACATTTGATTGGAAGATCAAATACAAAATATGCAAATCTTTTACCTATGGAGCCATTTTCAATAGTATTTAACAAGTCAGCAACCGAAAGATCCTAGTTATGTCGCATAGAAAATGTTAGTTAAGGTTTTCTCTTTCTTCTTAATCATTTTAGGTTTCCAATTCACTGCCTATTAATTCTTGTGTGAAATTTTGCTAATCTTGTTTATGTTAGCAGGCGGATTTGAAGCCGAAAGAAGCCTCTCCAATAAATGATATTCCTTCTGCTTCTACTTCGACATCGTCCACCCAAACTCCAACTAGAAGCTCCGCGGCTCCACTCCCCCCCCCCCCAAAAAAAAGGTATGTACTCTTCCTGATGCCCAAATCCTTCAGTAGAGAAATATAATAAGTTGCTTCTTATTCTTCTAAGATTTCCAGAGTTCGGACGTACAGAAGAAAAAATCTATAAATGAAAATTCCGAAGTTTAAACTCTGTAATCTACTATACTATAGGTGGTATTTATTAAAACAAAGAAATTCTAATCTGCAAGAAAAAACGATGGGCTAATTTTGTACAACTAGTTCAAACATAGCCTTATATGTAGAGTATACAGTAGTAAAAATTATGTAATCCTTTGTGAAGGAGTAAGAGGCAGAGACACAAAATTTACACAAAAAATAATTATATTATATTCATTAATTTTTTCACACAAAACAACAGCTAATTTTACTTTTCTTCTGTTGAGGAAATTTTTTATTCTCCCCAAAATTTACAACCACATCAAAAAATATATATCAAAAGTCACGACAAGACAGATTAATTACAATATTAAAGGAAAATAAATTATGCCATCAAAATCAAGTCCAAGTCATATTAAAACATTGTCCCATCAATTTAAATAACTGGCATTTTGATTTAAATATCTGCCAACAAAGATTCCATAATGAACATCGCTGAAAATGAAACCAAATCGCATTAACGTTGAGGAGAGAGAAAGGCACAATGGTGTCGCGGGGGTATCGCTCAACCGTGGGAAGTCATGGGGGAGACCGTGGAGTGGCGGCGAGACCGCCAAACTAAAGACGAGGGGAAAGGCCACGGGACCGCAATTTGGCCACATTACCACGGTTGGCCAAACGGTTAGCCGTGGTGTGGCGGTGGATAGAGAGAGGGAATCGAGAGACCGTGAAGGAGGAAACAAGGGACCGTAGTGAAGCAGTAAACCGTGCCACCATGAAGAGCAAGATGAAGGGTTGTGGTATCATGGTGAGCTCCGTAGTACCGTAAGCAGTGGAAGACTTGTTGGCGGTGGAAATCGAGGTACCGTGAGCTGAAGATGATGACGACGTGGTTGGACGGTAAGAGCTAGGTTGACGTGCGAGTTGGGTGAAATTTCAACACTCCCCCTTGAACACAACTTTTGTCGACTTGAATGCCCAATCGCTCCCTTTGAAAAATAAATGACTTTTTTGCTAATGCCTTTGTGAAGATGTCTGCTTGCTACTCCTCTGACCTGCAAAATTCCAAAGTGATCTCTCCTCTGTTCATCAACTCCCTTATGAAGTGGTAATGGGTATCAATGTGTTTACTCCTCTTGTGAAACATTGGATTTCTTGACAGTGCAATGGTAGAATTATTATCACAAAAGATTTTTGTTGCTTCTAACTACTCATTCTGGAGTTCTTTTAATATTCTCCTCATCCAGACTACTTGGCACGATGCACTTGTAGCAACTACGTATTCAGCTTCAGCTGGTGACAAAGTGACAATTGACTACTTTTTTGAAGCCCATGAAACAACTCTTGTGCCAAAATGAAAAACGTATCCAGATGTTCTCTTCATGTCATCAATGCTCCCAGCACAGTCACTATCCGTGTAACCAATCAATTTAAATTCATCTAATCTTGAATATTGAATCCCATAGTTCCTTGTTCCACTTATATATCTCAAAATTCATTTTCCAGTTCATTCCAGTGTGTGTCTTTTGGTGTTTCCATAAATCTGGAAATTAAACTAACTGAAAACATTATGTATGGCCTTGTGGTTGTTAGATTTATTAAACTCCCAACTAGCTGTTTATACAAAGTTGAAGTAACATATGAACCTGTATCTTCCTTGCTTAACTTCATATCAGTCACCATAGGAGTAGGTGCAGATTTGTATAGTTCAACATATGAAATATTTTCAAAACATCTTTAGAATATTTATCCTGGGAAATAAAAATACCATTTTCATCTTGATTTACCCCAATACCCGAAAAATATTTCATCAGACCCAAGTCTATCATTTCAAACTTTTTCATCATTGCTCCTTTAAACAAATCAACTGACATATCTCTAGTGAAGATTAAATCATCTACATACATAAATATGATCATAATTTCACCTTTTTCATTCATTTTGGTATACAATGTTGGTTCACTGTTGCATCTGATGAAGCCATTCTATATGAAATAACTATCAATCTTGCTATACCAAGCTCTTGGGGCTTGTTTAAGACCATACATTGCTTTCTTTAACTTGTAGAATTTGTCTTCTTGTCCCAATAATTCATATCTAGGTGGTTGTTCAACATATACTTCCTCTTCAAGATAGCCATTTAGAAATGCTGATTTCACATCCATTTGGTGAACTAACCATTTGTTTTGTGCTGTTGTGGCTAGTATCATTCTGACTGTATGAAGTCAAGCTACAGGTACAAAAGTCTTTGTATAATCAATTCCAGTTTGTTATGCATAACCTCTTACAACCAATCTTTCTTTGTGCTTTTGCAATTCACCATTTGCATTTAATTTTGTCTTGTAAATCCATTTGACTCCTACATCTTTGTCTTTTGGAAGACTTTGCAATTCCTATGTCTGATTGTTTTCAAATGAGTCAATCTCTTCATCTATTGCTATTATCCACTTATCCTCTTTAATTGAATCTTCAAAATGTATTGGGTCTTCAGCTTGAGAAAATACAAATAGTGTAAACTATTGTGAATTATTCTCTCCTTCATTTTGATTGTAGACATCACTTATGTTTTTGATTTTCTATCTCCTCATGCTTTCCAATGTTGGGTTTGATAAATCAATTGAATCTACATAATGTGTACTTGAAGGTCCTGTGCCAGTAGTTCTTATTGTAGATGGCATCTGTAGTCCTCTTGTTGCTGCTATCACATTGCTTGATGGTGCCGCTAGTTGACCACTTGTCTGAGCTTGAATTGGTATAGAAGAGGTCACAACAGTAGGAGCATTTGTTGGAATAGAACTTTCATTTTCCTCTTCTGGGATACTAACAGATACATTAACTATGCTTTCTTTACTTCCATCCCATGCTTCATCTTCAACAAATCATACATCTCTACTAATTATAACCTTCTTAGTTGGATTATAAAGCTTATACGCTTTGGATTCATCACTATAACCAACAAATATGCATTTCTCTCATTTATTGTCTAACTTGCTTCTCAGTTCATCGGGTACATGTGCATATGAAACACATCCAAAAACTCTCATATGAGATACATTATATTTTTTGTCAGTCCATGCTTCTTTAGGAATGATATTCATGACTCTTTTTGTTGGAAATGTGTTCATTATGTATGCTGCACATGATACAACTTCAGCCCAAAATTCATTTGTCAAGTGTTTAGCTCTCAACATACTCCTAGCCATTTATATTATCGTTCTATTCTTTCACTCAACTACCCCATTCTGTTAAGGTGTATATCTGGTAGTGAACTGCTTGTGAATACCATGATTTCTGTAGAAATTAAAAAACTCTCTTCAAATATATTATCCTCCTCTATCTGTTCTCAACACTTTAATAAAATGACCACTCTGTTTTTCAGCAAGAGATTTAAATTGACGGAAGAAATCAAACACTTCACTTTTGTGTTTTAAGAAATAACCCATGTCTTCCTTGAATAATCATCTATAAAAGTAAGAAAATAAACACTACCACCTATTGAATGTGTTTGCATTGGACCACAAAGATCTAAATGGACAATTTCTAAAGGGGCTTTAGCTCTTGTTGATTTCCCTACTAGGAAAGATTCTCTATGCTGCTTTCCTAGTATTCACCCTTCACAAACTCTCTCAAGTTTTTCAATTAAAGGTATTCCCTTCACCATACACTTCCTATGAAGCAAATTAAGACCACCAAAGTTCAGATGACCAAATCTTAAATGCCATAGCCAATCTTCATCTTTTACTTTTGCTCGAAAGACAGTCTGAATACCAGTTGTTACCTCTTGTTCTTGTGCATAATTTGTGCTCAAATCTAACTGAATTCTCAAAGGAAACATTCTGATGTTCGTCATTTTGATCTTAGCAATTAACTGACTACTTGAGTATTTGTCTAAAATTGTGCACAGTTCCTTTTTGAAGGTTACTCTATAACCCTTTTGAACTAACTATCCTACACTCGTCAAATTGTGTTTAAGACCTGGCACAAAATACACATCTAAAATATACGTTTGCTCCCTCTTCTTGGTTATAATATTAACATTTCCCTTTCCTTTAACTGACACTTTGTTGTCATACCCAGGGTGACATCAAACTTAATATTTTCATCTAAGCTTGTGAAAAATTCTAAATTTCCTATCATGTGGTTACTACAGCCCGAGTCTAAAAACCAAACATCCTTTTCACTAGCTTGTGCTATATTACAGACCAAAAACATTGTACTCTTATTTGGTTTTTGGTCTTGAATTTCTTTTGTAAAATTTGCATTTTGTCTACCAAAATCATATTGTTTCTTCCTACACTCATTCATATAATGTCCAAAATTTTACAGTAGTGACATTGGACTTGATATTTTTCATACCTTTGACCTTGAGGTTAATATTCAGTTGGGTTTTGGTTGCTGTCTCGTCCACTTGAACTAGACAGGTTGTTTCTTCCACCTCTATTGAAACTTCTTCCTTTTCCTCTGAAATTTGATCTTCCTCTGCCTCCTCCTTGATTAATTGAAGCTTGTGAATTGAATGCATGCTCCAATGACATATTTGTTGCTTTGCTTAGTTTATGCTTGTGAGAAATGAGTGAAGCATAAAACTCATCAACTGAATACTGTTTGAGGTCCTTTGTCTCCTCTATAGTTACTGCAATTGATTCAAATTTTTTGGGTAAACACTTTAAAATCTTCTCTACCACTTTGACATCTTCTAGTGTCTCACCATGTGTTCTAATCTGATTCACCGGTCCAATTATCTGGGTGAAATATGAATCTATAGACTCATTGTCCTTTATGTACAAAGTCTCAAAATCTCTTCTTAATATTTGTAACTTTGTAGTTTTGACTTTCTCCATTCATTGATAAGAAATTTTTAGTACATGTCCCATGCTTGTTTGGACTTAGTTGTACCTGAAATTCTTGGAAAAATGCTCTCATGCACTCCTTGTAGAATAGAAAAGTGAGCTTTTGAGTCCTTGTTGTATTTTAGTAGACCTTTCTTTACTTGTGTCAAGGCATTGCATGTTGCTGCATCTGTCGGCTCTAGAAAACCATTTTCAACAAACTCCCATAAATCTTGTGAACATTATAAAACTCTCATTTTGATTGACCAGTAGTCATAATTTTTCTCATTTAACTAGGGGATTTGGGGATTAGTTAAGCTTGTGCTTGTAGCCATTTCACACACGCTCTAAAACACTCATGGTTATGGAGAGCCTGCTTTGATACCACGTGAAGGAGTAGAGGTGGAGACACAATTTGTAAACAAAAAATAATTATATTATATTCATGAATTTTTTCACACAGAACAACAACTAATTTTACTTTGCTTCTTCAGAGAAATTTTTTCATTTTTCCCAAAATTTACAACCACATCAAAAAATATATATCAAAATTCTCGGCAAGATAGATTAATTACAATACTAAAGGCAAATAAATTATGCCATCAAAATCAAGTCCAAGTCATATTAAAAAATTGTCCCATCGATTTAAATAACCATCCTTTTGATTTAAATATCTGCCAGCAAAGACTCCACAATGAACGCCACCGAAAATTAAACCGAATCGCATTACATAGAGGAGAGAGAAATGCACAACGGTGCCGCAGGGGTACCGCTCAACTGTGGGAAGTCATGAGGGAGACCGCACGGTGGCAGTGATACCGTGGAACCAAAGAGCAAAGAGGAAAGGTCGTGGGACTGCGGTTTGGTCGCGCTACTGCGGTCGACCAAACAGTTAGCTGCTGTGGACAAAGAGAGGGAACCGAGAGACCACGAAGGAGGAAACAAGGGGCCGCGGTGAGAAAGTAAACCGTGCCATTGCAGAGAGCAAGATTAAGGGTCGTGGTAGCGTGGTGAGCTCCACAGTACTGCGAGCAGTGAAAGACTCGGTGGAGGTATGGCAGTGGAAATTGAGGTACCGCAAGCTGAAGACGATGATAGTGCAGTTGCGCAGTAAGAGCTAGGTTGACGCATGGGATTTGGGTGAAATTCCAACACTCTGAAATCTTTCAAAAAAGTATTTATAACGAAAAATTATCCAATAAATTTTTCTTGCCTCTCTACAAATTATTAATGGGGAAAAATTATCTTATTCGGAATATTTTTTCTCCCCAATGTCTGTCCTAGCATTATAATACATTGTAAGAATCAGTGGGCCTATACATCCCATATTCAACATTCATATCATCTTACAAAATAATCACAACATTTTCCAATACCCTCTTATCAGAAACTAATGTATAATCCTTCCCGAGGCTATTATCAGAAACTAATGTATAATCCTACTACTTTATATGCCTTACAAAAATGTCTTGTATAGTTATCTTTGTTATGGTGTTTTTCTCTCAGAAAAACTGATTCCATTCATCTTCAACATTAAATAATATATTTAATTTTTACAATAAAAATTAAGAAAATGTATAATCCTCAAAAGCTCATGTTCCACTTCATCTAGGTATGCCAATATTGATTTCTAAAAAGGTGAGTTCTACAAAAAAAAATGTATTGCTAACCCCATTCTTTTGATTAGAAATTTCAAATGCCAACTACATTTAGATTTTGGAGCAATGCAATCAACAACATTATTTAACTAAATGATGGTGGTATAGATTGAGACTTTTAGCAGTGGAAGAATTATATGACATTTAGAGCAATGCAATTTATGATATATTTGAGTGGATTTGAGATTGAAAGTAAAATGAACAGGATTTAGATCAATTGAGATGGATGTATATTCTCATATGAATAAATGAATGGTGGAGAATGAAAAAAATAACTTAAACATTTATGACTAAATTATCTTCATTTGGATAAAGTGTTTTATTTAAAGTTCACACTAATAATAAGATTGAGAATTAGGTTGACATGAAAGCGAGAGAAGAGTCATTTTGAAATAATGTTGAATTGAATGTATGAAATAGATGGTGAGATGACATGAAAATAAACTTGAGAATGATAAGGTGTTAAGTTCAAGAATAAAACAAATAAATTGACTCAATCTAGCTTTGGAAAAAGTTAATATTCAATGTGTAATTGAATTAACTATTCTCCACTATAATTAACCTCTAGGATAAATGATTAAACAACAATAAAATCCTGGGACATTAGAGTTAGAACTAGTATTTAAAATAACTATTTTTCTTTGGATAAAAAATGCATGACCTAAAATTATATTAATAATATAGTAAATGAAATTTACAATATATCAAACATGATTATATTCCACCAGTAGTGGGGTGAGGGCCATAAAAATAGAACGGTCGTGCCAACCCTGAGATTGAATAGTAAAGAATAGACAAAATACACAATCTTTCCTTGCATTATACATGATTTTGTAGAGAGATCAATGAAACTAAAACCAATACATGGAGAGTGATACATTGAGATGAGAGAGAACAGGCAATAGATATATTAGGTTAGCCAAAAAAGAACAAGCATGAACTAGATCAAGAGGAACTAAAACCAGTGCATGGAGAGTGATAGATTGAGATGACCGAGAACATGCAATAGATATATTAGGTTAGACAAAAAAGCACAAGCATGAACTAGATCAAGAAGAAGATTGAGTCGATTCCTCTTTTTCCACCAATGTTGGAGGGTGCCGAGGAGGGTGAGGGTTGTGAGAAAGAAGGGTGATGAGAGCCCTACAAGTCTCGAGCACCCTTGAATAGAAGGCCAAACCAAATTTCGCACAATGCACCTTGAAATCCTCATCCAGTTCTTCCTTTAGACACCTATGCAATGCATTCTTGATCTAGTGACATAAATGTAGAGATAACCTGGTTTTTCTTAATAATTGATTGTGCTTAAACAAGAAAACAACTAGAGCCTTGCAATTATGAAAATTTTACTCGTGAATTACAAAATTGAGAGCTTGGTCGACAAGATACTTCTCATTCACATAATCTATAGCTAAATGTGCAACCAAACCGTAATGCTGGAATAAGTCATTAGAATTTGATAGGAAAATGAAAACTACCTGAGCTAGGTACAACAAGCGTGGCTGGTCCTAGAGGATATGGTCACCAATGAACACATGCAACATCGATTCCACCCTCAAAAAATCAATTTTGAAGATATTCTTGAGCATATTAGTAGAAAATATATCAGAATGGGAATGTTTATGCCTTTGTTGATGGATTCCAATTCAACGGAAGCCATGCAAATCCTTTTTGCAACCTTGCAGAGAAAAGGAAACTCGAGAGAAGATGCTTTGAATGGAGTGTGTAAATAAAATAAAATTTTTGCAAAGCGAGTTACCATTGCATTAAAAAACTGACTTGTTAATGCTCGATACAATGACCACAATTAATGAATGCACGAGAGGTGGTTAAGGCATATCACAAACCCAAGCGTTGCACTACACAACACAAGGGGACCAAGGACACACACCTTGCAACAATCCCTCCCTAGCACAAGTGAGGGGTTCAAAATCGTGACCCAGGCTCTAATACCAATTATTGCAAATAAAATTATCATTGCACCAAAAGATCGACTTGTTAATGCTCAAAAAAACTGCTAGAGTTAATGAATCCACATGAGATGGTCAAGCCATGTCACGAACCCAAGTGTTGCATTTCAAAACACAAGGAGACCAAGGGCACACACCTTGCAACATTAATTTGAAACTAAATTAATATTAAAAATAATATTTAAGAAAATTTTGAAGGTGGAAAAGAGAAATTGAGAATTTTTGAAATTGATTCACCATAATACTAATTTCTTAGGGATTTCTCATATTGATAACTTAGAATATACAAATTTATTGTAAATTTACTTTAATTCACCTATGTGAGTGTAGACCTGATCTCCACAAGTGTAAATTAAGCATGCAATCCACATAAATGACATTGTATATTATTGACTATTTGATGTTATTCACCTCAATTATTATAATATTTAGATTCATGTTAGGAATGGTGGTGTTTACAAACATAATTGAGATTTTTTTAAGTTACAATATCATGATCTCCTCAATTAAAACCCCAATAGACCAAATTTATAATTATAATTGAATAGTAAAAGACAAGGATAAAGCATGTTGTTCCAAGAGGGTATGAGTCACTAGACCATGCCACAAATACTAGGTGTTTATTTAACTTTATCTTTTTTTCATAGGATGATCATTATTCTTAACACCCACATGAAAAACCAATCCTAGAATCTTCCCTTGGATTTGGATTTATCACGTGTTTCACATTATTCTTTCCTTTTTCTTTAGGTCTTCTATGAATATTTACGGCCTCCTTGGCACTAATTCATATCTTACTTCTCATCTCTTCAAAAAGAAAAGAACCCACCACATATTTAATCTTCAATATTATAATAATCCCAATAGCCATAACAAGAGAATCCCACTAATTAGGAAAAGAACAAAGCAAGATCTAAAATTTATCCTCTCCATCTATTTTGACACCAACTAATGCCAATTGAGCCACCAAAATATTGAATGCTACTAGGTAGTTTGTAATTCATCCGCCCTCTTCCATTTTAAAGGAATACATTTTTTTTCTCAAGAAAATATTGCTCACTAAATATTTGGCTTGACACATCTCAAGTTTCTTCCGTAGTTTCTATACAGAGGTCTCTTCATGGACATTGATTAAATTTTTTTCTTCCAAGCACAATCTAATTATAACCTTGGATTTATAGTCCATAACATCATATTGAGTAGCCAAAGTAGGATCTACAAGCCCTCAACCATTCTCATCAACATCCCATAGATCTTGATCTATCAACAAATTCTCCATATTTGGCTTCCACATTTTAAAATTATTTGCAAAATATTTACCCACTCTATTCTCCCTGATGAACTTGCCATCTGAAAATTCATTCAACAAAATCACAAAGTATCTCCTACGCAAGCTCCCACTCGGATATGGATTAGTTCAAAAAACTCAACAACTCACAACTATAACCAAAGGTGATCATGCTTTGATCTACCACTTGTAAGAAAACTAAGGTTGCGAAACAACTTCCTACGCTAAACTTGAGAGGATGATAATGCAAAACATTATAGATCCTTACAACAATTACATAAATTTAAACATAAATCAACATAAATATCATGCATACCACAACACAATGATTTATGTGGAGAAAACCTATCCAAGAGAAAAAAATCACACTCCAAAATATGTCTAATATATTATTTAAAAGTCACAAAGATTACAATATACTCATAGAGAAAGTTTCTAACAAGAGTATCACCAACTAGAGATCTAAAGGCAACATGACCGCTATTAAATTCTTACAATACATCACAATACATAGCCATAATACAACACCCTCATACAATAGGATTTCCTTATAGGGAAAGACAAGCCAACAAAATATCTACCATCAAATATGAGGCCTAATGATGAATGGTCCAGATTTACAATAATAAAATATACATAAAATATGGATTTTGAGGGCACACCACCACTAAGACGCATGTCCCTCAAATGCCCCCACCAGGGGGATAAGCTCCCCAAAATCTTTAGGGGGGTTGTACGGGGTTACAACCCCCTTACGTCTACCTATCAATAGTAAATCTTATGTAATTGCAAGGTTGAGACACATTTTCCCAACAGTTATTACCAGTAAGCTTCCTCTCACCACTATGCAGCTATGTAAGTATCAAGAGTTACATGCATGCCCAACTCATTTAGATTTAAAAAGTAAATTTCTTGATAATCTAGAAATATGTAAAATACTAGGGAGGGATTTTATCCTCCCATCACTAAAAAAAATTATATCTTGCCTCATGCAACTATCGAATGTGATTTTTATTCCCCAAGATAAAAATTACCTTCATCATACTATTCATATGTAAAAAAAACTCCTTATGGGGAGTTAGGTGATATGAGCATACCAATTCAAGCAAATAGTGTCTATAAAAAATAATATTACATAGAAAAAGTAAGACTTTATCAAAAATTCAAATTAAGGATTTTTTTGGTAAGGAATCCCATTATTTTCCTAGTCTACATTCCTTCTTTGATGTATTTTTAATATCCCCTTTTTTTATTCCCACACTTTACTCTATTCTGTTTATTAGGAATAGAGCTCAAGGGAACCTTACCTTTCTCAAATTGAATATTTTTTAAGTCAAATCATTATTTTTTAATAAAGACACCTAAGAGACATAACCCAACCTTGAAGGAGATTCTTGAATAAATCATTTTTCTCCAAACTTGAAGAAATTCATCTTAACTGGATATTATAAAATTTGATCTATGAGGGAATAAACATAAGAGGCTCTCTACCCCCACAAATTTGGAAAACACCCTACATGACAACACTTTGGCCATCTTCACTAGTTATAGGAGGTAGCCAAAAACACCAACAACAAAAATCAATGTAACATCCTTAAAAATATTGCCATGTTTCTCATTAGGTGATGCACACTAGAAAAGAGGAACATCGTCACCAAAATTATTTATCTCTAGCACATAATTTATAGACACATCCTGCAATCCTTGAACCTTACAAGCCTTGGTAGTAATAGAGTATGAAGGGAGAACAAAATTATGAAAATTCCCTTGCATCAAGCTAGAGAGAAAACAAATCGATTAATGCTTAAACATTTCACCATTTCCCTTACCATAGTAGGAACTAGTTAATCAATAAAGTCATTTATGATAGCATGATAGAGAAATTCCAATTACTTATTAGAATAATGTTGAGCCAAAAAGGAAATACAAGAATTTTGATGAACCTCGAATCATAAATATACCAATATATCTTACTCTTCTCACTCAGGCCATCACAAGAACCATTCTAATCATTCTACATCTTCTAATTTGCATCATCCTAGCTTCAATCTTTATCAGGCTCCCCATTTAATCATTCCAATATTTTATCAACTATTAGTCATCAAATTCTTTTAATATATTAATAATTTCAATATATCAAATCCATTTAATTCTGGTAAAACCTTTACACAATTATTACTTTTCTAGTGAATGTAGATTCAAATCATTTACAATTTGTTAATTAATTATTTCCTCAAGTGAATTTTTTTTACATGTCAAATTGATTATACAAAATGACCACATCAAATGTCCTTGTTTCCTAAAAAATCTTTTCAAATTATTTTGGTCTCTAATTGAAACTACATTAGATTTATTCACTTAGGCTTCTTTTATATTTATTATTTCAAGGAGCCATGATAAAATAACTTTTTTCTTCTTTTTTCTTCCCATTTTTATTTGATATTATTGAAAACATTATTGTGAGATGTTTGATATTTTATTTGATTCTTATTTTATGTTTCTCTTATATCTAGTTTTAAATAAATTTATAAGATTTTTGACATTTATTCTTGCATCTTTCATTTTGGATTTGTCTTGAAGTAGCACTACTACTATTTATACAAGTGTAGATTAGATTAATTGCTCATAACTGCTAACATATTTCATAATCATTGATTCAATTATCATCAATCTATTTTCAATAGAGTTAAATTAGTTTATATTGTTGTTACTTGTGAGTTGGTTGTATTACCATATAAAAAATTGCACACTTTATACAAAGATAAAAAATGGATATTTTATTCATATTGAGAGGTAATTTTTTAAATATTGACTCCTTGTAAAAAAATGTAAAGAAGCATTAATGTTCTACTAAATTATCCATTTAATTTTCTTTTATGTATCATGTATTAACTCACTCATCCATAGCCAAACACGCATTTTTAATGTATTATTTCTTAATTAAAATATTTTAAAAATAAAATATTTGATGAAGATAAAAAATTAATAATTCTCCAAAATTACTCTATTTCAAAAAAACAGTTATGTAATTTAATAAATAAAATAGTAAATAGCTAAAATAATACTTTAAAAATAATTATATGATTAAATGTGTAATAATTTTTTTTAATTTTTTTAATTTTTTATGTCTAATAAAATAGTACAAAACCTAGTTCAAGGAGCATACCTGGAGGAAAGAACTAGGAAGAAAAGCTTTAGTTATAGCTCCATTTGATACAAAGCCTTACAAAACCGTCCTGATAATAGGGACCAAAAAAAACCCAAACTACAACCCATAAATGGACCCATAACCTAGTTTTACAACATCATTTCTTCAAAATCAACCCAAACTGTAACCCACCTAGATTCATGAAAACTATCACCCCTTATGATTTACAAAAATAAATTACCCTTACAACATATTAATCACCTTTCATTAGCCCTTCACAAATCATCTTTCCTTTGATACATCATTCACGTACAAGGTATTGAAATGGATTGTTACTTCATACTACTTATCTTGGGGAATTGACTACCATAACCATAAACTGTGTACCAACGTTGATCCAAAAATTCTATACCACAACCAACAAAACCCTTGTACAACTTACCCTCCCGATATATGATGGAATTTGAATATATTGATATGATATTCGATGGAATTAGAATTTATTACTATGATATTCCATACCAAAAACTAGCAAAACCCTTGTTGAAGTTTACTACCTCGGCTCAAACTATTCCTCCATCATAGAGTTCACAAAAAATTATTCTCCAAAATTGTCTTTGTTGCATGATTTATTCCTACATATACACTCTATCTGGTAGTCATTCTCACCTTGTTTCTCTATAGTAAAATCATCCATTTGATTTGGTGGCAAATCATTTAAATTAAACCTTTCCATGCTAAGAGCTCCTTGCATGCCACTTGTTTGTGGGGACATACTGCTCTCAACTACAATTCTTTGTGGCATTTTCATACTCCTTGGAGGATCATGTACATGGGTCAACAATTCCATTACCTCTTGTACTTTCACCTTGACTGACTCTGTTAAAGCAGGCTCTATCTCCCCTGAAAAACTATGTAGAGCTCTTAGCATGAAACTAGAGTCTTGATGATACAACGTTTTGTTAATTGTTGTAAATAAATCCTAGAATATTCTTTTGTTCAATAAGTAATGCCTGGGAAATAACCCTGCCACAAATCCATTTCATTCTCAGAGATCATACCCCTGAAACTCTTTAGCCAATACACCCTTTTGCAGATATACCGATTTCACCACTTTAACAACAATACTTTCAATTTTTGTAGCATCTTGGAGAAAATCCATAAGTGTGGAGAAAAAAATGACAACAATTGAGATGGTTATATCAGTATTTTTACCTCCAGTTCTAGAATTTCAACGCCAATTACCTTTACAATGTACTTATTGAACGATTCACAATGATCTTTAAACACTAAATTAAATTCAGCTTCACTAATTGCTTTTGATATTGGTATCTCCCATTCATTCACTGGAATGTGAACTTTGTAATTACGAGGAAAAAATGCCATGTTCATAGACTTGCACGCACCCTGAGCACCCACAACTAAACTTGATTCTCCACTATGCCCTTCTGAAATACAATTCCACTTCCACTTGCTACCTACACCACTTCTACAAACTACATCACCCACTGTTAACGAGAATTATACATAAACTCCCTACGCTTTCCACTCTTGAAATCTACAAAACCAACTGGTTAGAGATGATCCAAGAACTGCTTTAATACAAAATTTATTGAGAAATGATGCATCCTACCATAAAACGCATATCCTTACTTCAACCTTTAAACTTGTGCACTTCTCATCATGCAAACACACAACACGAGTGTACCAATTTAAGTAAATCTAATAATGCAAATAGTTAAATTTGACCCTACCATACTGCTTCAATTAGCCCAACCTCAAAGGCTTCCGAAATAGCCAACATCCATACTTAACTATTCCCTTAAATTTGGAGAAAAATAGTATGATTATTGTACAATCCCGGTTTACCCATGTGATTTGCACCAAGCTCAAATTGCTAACATTGACACCTATAATCTGTAGCTTACACACGATGATAGAAAATATCAAATCTTAGAATTGGCATTTGCTAGAAAGGATTAGCCTACGTCCAAATTCACTTTATCTTTGCAAAAAATATTTACATGTATTCTCATTTGTACTTTGCAAACTTCACTTATCTTATCACTTGAGCGACATGACACATACGAAGTTCTTTACCCACTTTAAATCTACCACTTACACCCAAACTAACTTGCCATAATTGACCACATGCAAGAAACACCTTTATCTTTAAAAGAAATTTTATAAGTTATTTTGCATTTAAAATTATTCCAATTTGAATGTTGTACTCAACCTACTTACTCCACTATACACTCAACGCCTTACAACTCCAATTCAACACTAAAATACCCACACTTTGACTGAGTATTACAACTTACTTTGTCATTTTTCTTACTCGAGACTCAAAACATCTTGCAAAACAATTTCCTCTAATTGAGGACAATTTTTTATATTGCTAATGTCTTGTGCTAGAAAAACTTCTTTCTTATTGCAACCCATGTTTGCTAGACAATCTGCTAATTTATTTCCTTCTTTATAAGCATGAGTGAGCTAAGAAGACTAAAATCTCTATAGAAAATTCGAAACTCTTTCAAGAACATACTACAAACACCAATTTTGAATATTTTTTGTCTTACAATCATTAATTATCACCAAAGATTCACCTTTGATATACACATTTCTAATGTCAATCTTCAAAGAAATTTCCAGCTCCATTAATAAAGCCTTTGACCCTGCAATTTTATTTGAACCATTGGGGAGATGAATTGATCTAACTTCTAAAACCTTACCCTCTGAGTCTCTTAAGAAAATACCTACTCCCGATACCTCGATATTTTCTCTTGAAGCCCCATCAAAATTTAGTTTTATGAATCCATCTTGCGATGCCTTCCATTTGGCATGCTATTTCTTGTCAATCTTTACTGCTTGTGGTTGGAAAAGACTACCCAAAAATGGAAATGTCAAGCTCATAAAATTATGCATAATCATATCATCCCAACTTTTAAAGACTAAATTTACCCCCTTAACCTTCTAAACACTTGAATTTACAGATTCTGAAATTGCCTTCTCAATTTTTCCAAAGACTATCTCCGTTGAAGATGCTACTTTCCTGCCAATGCGTAAGTTTCACTCCCACCATATTTTCCAAATAACTAACACTAGCACATATCTCCAGATGCACGCAAAAAAACTAGATTTGTATAGAATTGGTCAACTTTGGAACAAGTCCCATAAAGAATTTGGCAAAGGAGCATGACAATTGAGTCAACTCAAAAGAAAAACCCAACATTGTTGTGCAAAATTACATGTGAGAAATAAGTGATCAACCTCTTCTACCTCCTTACTACATAACAAAAATTTAAATGGTTCTGCTATTTTTAACTTTGCTAGATGATCACTTGTTAGAATACATTTCCTTAGTGCTAACCAAGCAAAACTTCTTGCTTTGGGAAAAATTGCACTATCCCAACAAAAGGAATATGCTCTTTGATTCACAACTTGACTTCGATTATGACAAAGCCTTATAGCCTTGGCCGACTACGTAATTTACTTCACTAGATGGTACCCATACCAATCTATCTGGTTTTGTAGAGAGGAAAACTACACACTCATTCAACTTCTCTTGCATGCCAATACACTGTTGAGGAGTAAGAGACAAGTCTGAAAAATTTCTCCAAGTCTCTTTCCATTAAATTATATCCACTGACTGGACGTAATCTAAAAAGTCCCCCCCCCCCCCACAAACCTATTTCAACCATTCCATCAGATGAAGAAATTAAGGATTATTTTGCAAAGGAGGATTCCCATTCCATGAATCTCTCCAAAACTTAACACTTTCTCCATTATTGACCTCCAACGAGAGATATGTAACAATTAACTATCTACATGAGACCAAAAAATTCCACATAGATGATCCTTTTGGTGGATTAGTTATAGTGAGAATTATTGAAGGATCCCAATTATCTAGATACTTAGCTTGTAAAATACTAGACCATTTGGTCTATGGACTCACGTACATTTTATACATGCTAAATTATGAATTCTAGCCCCACCCCGCCTTTTCGCTTGTTCCATATCATCTAACGATATTAGAGGCACCTTCTTTTTCTCATCCATATTTCGTTTCCAAATAAAGATTCTAATAATTTTCTCAATTTATGAGATCACAGATCTCAGAGCCTTAAGAAATACTAAAAAATAATTTGGGATTGAAGACATAATTGCTTTTACTAGTAAAATTCTCCTTGAAAATGATAACCATCTGGCCTTCCATGATAAAATTCTTGACTTCAACCTTTCAATTACTTTCACCCAATACATTGGCTTATTAGCACCCATGAAAAAAGGAATCCCTAAATATGTACAAGGTAAAACTACTTCTTGGAAACCAAGAATGCTGACAATTTTTTTTCGTAGTCTCTTCCTTCGCATTAAGAATATACACTTTTGATTTAGACGCATTTATCCTTTGCCTTGACGCTGATACATATTTATCTAAGACCTCCTTAATTTTCTTCGATTCTTCAATAGTAGCTCTCCCCAATAAATTAGTATCATCAAAAAACAAAGAATGAGTTACTTTTAAGCTTGTGTCTCCAATTTAGACCCCTTTCCAAAACCCCTAAGAATGCTTCGTAATGATGAATCTACTCAAAGCCTCTACCATTATTATAAATAAAAATGGTGAGAGAGGATCACCTTGCCTAACACCTTGTGATGCACTGAAAAAACCAGTAGGAGAACCATTCATCAAAACTAAAAATTTTGCACCTGAGAGATATGTAATTATCCATTTGCACCAATTTACACTAAAACCAAATTTTGCAAGTACTTTTTTCAAAAAGCTCCAATTAACTTCGTCGTATGCTTTCATCATGTCTAGTTTGATAATGATAGAAGGAGCTTTAGTCATAGAAATTGAATGCAAAGTTTCATGAGCTACTATAGCTCCCTCAATAGTCTCTCTCCCTGGCACAAAACCCCCTTGTTATTGGGAAACAATCCTTGGTATAATAGGTTGTATTCTTAAATAAATTGCTTTAGTAAAGATCTTGTATATTGTATTACCCAAAAATATTGGTTTGAATTGTGCAAATGTTTTTGAATCTTTCACTTTTGGAAAAATCAATATATTTGTTACATTAAATTGTTTTAATAATGTACCCATTCATCGTGATTCTTCAAGAGCCCATAACAGGTCAACGTAAAATATGTCCCAACATTTTTGGAAGAAAAGAGCAATGAAACCATCTGGGCCAGGTGCTTTATCTGGTGCCAAAGAGAAAACTACATTTTTAATCTCTTCTAGAGAAAATGGTATCAATAAAGATTCATTATCCCTTTTAGAGACAAGATTTGGTATTGTTTCCAAAAGTTTAGCTTCATCACTATCATTTTGCTCCACTCTGTCCCATGGTACAGACAAAAGATCATCATTTTTTTTTCACATTCTCTACTTACCTCTTCGTCCTTCATGAGCTAATTACCCATAAATATATCCTGAATAGACTGAATCATTTTAATAGCTGCTCTTTTAATTTGAGTAGAAGCATGAAAATACTTGGTGTTACGATCATCCTCCCTCAACAACAATTCCCTCAATTTTTTTCTTCAATACATTTCTTTTATTGCACTTAATTCTTCCCAATCACTTTGTAATTTCTTTTGCTTATCATACAAGATGGCATCTAGACCATGCTGAATAATTTGATCATACACTTCATGCAGTTGCTTTCGAGTAACCTCTTTTTGATGAAAGAAATTCTTGAAAAACTTCTTTATTCCATTTAAAAATGTGTTTCTTAAGATGTGCTAACTTTCTACTCAATTGAAACATCTTTTTTCCCTGTTCATAAGAAGCTTCCAACCACCACTAGCAAACCAACTCTTTGAAATTTGGGTATCTAAACCACATAATTTCAAATTTGAAAGAGGATTTGGATTTTGGAGATGAAACTTTAGAAATGGTGAGTGAAATTGGATAATGATTAGAATCCACATAAGGCATTATCTCATACACAAAATTATGGTGAAATCTAACCTAATTAGAAGAAATAAGATATCTGTCCAGCCTTACTGCAATTTGAAGTAACGCTTTCCTTCTATTAGTCCATGTAAAGTTACCCTTAACTGGAACAACATCCCTTAAAGCATTTGTGTTAATGAAGGAGCTAAAATTTGTTATTACATTGGAGGGAGGTTAATACCCCCTTTATTTTCCTAAGGTGATGCAATAGCATTAAAATCCCCTGCCATAATGACTTTCTCATCCCTCGGTGCTGCCACAATAGTGGTTTACACTTTTTGGGAGAGCCTGATTTTTGTTGAAATCGCATATTTTTAGAAAATATAATGATTTAAGCCTTGGAAATTTCCATTTAAAGGATTCCAATTGAAGAGGGTTTGATCAAACCACCTTAGACCAAGCCCCCTTGGATAGAGCCCCACTAGTTTTAAACCATACCTATAACAAAGTCTTGTTTACACCTATCAAAATGCTGATAAAAAACCACTTATGATTTACCTTTTGGGGGATCAAATGAATTCATTTAAAATCTATTTTTTGTAAGTATGTATTCCTTATTATAATCTTTCAAAAAAATATAATTTTAATTAAATTAAATTTGATTATTATATTTTTTTTTAATTTCTTGTGAATGTAAGTTTTTCACCAAAAATAAAGCTCTTTGTTCTACACATGTGGAAAAATAGAAGATTATAAAAAATATGTTAAAAATATGTTCAGGCTGGGTATTGATGTCCTTTATCCATTAAAAAAAATAAAATTGAATTTCGATACGTACAGAAAAAGCTATATTGTATACAATTTGCTTATGTCTAAATTGTAATTGGTTTGACTTTGAAAATTGATTAAGGAAAAAATATTTAATAAAAAACTATGAAACCAAAAAAACAAGTTAGATATTTTAGTTACGAATCTAAATTCGAAAAAAATATAATTTTATCCTTCATACAAAAGAAGTTATGTTGTATACGGTGAGCATCACTCCTTAAAAATGTAGTTTATTGATAAAAACTAGTTTTCAAAGGAGATGAAAAAAAAATTGCGCTTTGATTCCAAAAATTTTCAAAAATATATATTTAGAATCTCTAGAAAAAACTTCACAAATCACTAGTTTGCATCATCTTCAAATTCCTTATGTTTAGCCGCTATAGGAGCCCAAAAGTGAAGATTTAGTTAAACAAAATCAGTTCAATGTCCAATTAGCCCAAAAATTGTAAACAAGTATTGTGGGATCACCCCCCCTAGACCTAGAATTACTTGAGTAAGACAATCCCATAGATTTTTCTTGTCTAAAGTAGATGTTGGCCCATAAATATTAAACAATCTGAACTTTAAATCATATTTTGTTACTTCCAATAATTGCCAATTGATTTCATTTTTATTTGAGACTACACTCACTACTTTTGGATTCCACAATACCACTAAACCCCTCGATGCCCCTTGGGCAAGTGAGTGCATTGACTTCCATAAATGCCATTTCTGAATTATAGCTTCATACATTTCTGCTTATATTTTTGTCTCCTGCAAAATCATAATATCAGCTTTGCATCTATCCACTTGGCATTTGATGTGAGCACATTTGTTTGGGGCATTCATTCCCCCGACATTCCACGATACAATCTTCATTGCACTCGAGGAGAGCAACAGGCTCTTCTCGGGCATTTATGAATTAATTTTTCCATTGACTCATAAAGAGTGCTTTGTATTCCCGCATCTATTTCCTCCTGCAGCACTTTTATTTTCGGCCTCTCTTTCCTGGAGACTTCTTTACTACAAGATGCGAATAATCAAAATCTACAACATCCTCTACACTAGCTAATCCTTGTACTTCTGAGATAGGATTAGATTGTACATATCTTGAAATGAGATTTTTGCACCATTTCTTTTATAGGCCTCATATCCCTCACAATTGTAATCCCCAAAGTTACCTTCTTCTTCTATTTCTTTTGCTATATTATCAATTATACTTGATCCTATTGACAAAAGGACCTTCTCTGCCAGAAATTCCAATTCTACATCTAAAACATTCTCATTCTTCATTGAAAGACCTTGCATTCTCAACCATTCTGAATCAAATGACAAATTTGTTGATTGAATCAAAAAACATGCTTGATTTTCCTATTTCCCATCCATGATTAATATTTCTGACTCTTGAAACATTAACTTCCTGACTATATTATTCAACTGATTTTAAGAAATATGTATATATGGGCAATATAGATTTAGAATGTTATTCATTTGCCTCTTACCCAAGGCCTCTAAGAACTTGGCTATAACTATGGATACCACATAATGTTTTCCTTGCATGTTTTGGGTCTTGCACTACTTTTGTCCCCTAACTTGATCTTGAGTTACTACTTGGTGAAGCTTTGAATGAATTTGCCTAGTGTTCCACTTACTTACTAACTCTTTACCATCGATAAATTATGCTGAGCCATTTTTATTGAAGACCGTTGTTGGCCCCTTATTACAAATAAACGATCCCCTGAATTGATCATGAATTACTACCTGATAAGGCGTTGAATGAATTTGTCTACTATTCCACTTACTTACTATCTCTTTACCACATATAGATGTTGAAACACTCTAATTCAAAATCCTTTATGGCTCCTTTTTACAGCTGACCGAATCATGTTTGAGCACTTTGTTTTACTTCATACACTCTATCTTTGAATGCCCCAACATATGACATTGAACACATGCATTTTTAGGAGTTTCATACAACAATTCATGCTACCAATTTCCAAATTTTGATACTATCTCTATATGCTTTGGAAACCTCTTGGTTGTATCAATCAATACACTCATCCTTACTGGCTTTGAAGGATTCTTAAAAAAAAATAGATCATGTTTGAGGAAAATTCCTATTTGATTTGCCATGATTTCTAGCAAATTTAATTCTCTATATTCCAAAGGTAAAGCATGCATTTGAATCCAAATCGGAATAAAGCATGTAACAAAATCCTAAGATTTAAAATTTGGAGTCCAACATTGCATATATAAACCAAAACCTTGAAATGACCATGATTTGGTTTTAAACACCACATCCTTACACTCATTACTTGAAAACAGAACAACAAAAATCCCTTTACTTTGGTCTAAATAGAAAAATTTAACTGACCCTTCCCAATCATCTAGAATTAAATTCCTTAGGTTTTCTAAATCTAATGTAAGGTTCGAAAACTTACCTACAAGTCCTTTGTCTCTGAGATCGTCAATTTGTGGCTGCAACATATGCTCAGGAAAAGTAATCCTTACCACTCCCTATTGTAGAGATGAGAAATCACTAGTCGCAATCTTGGATCCCTCAACGTTCATTTTATCATTCTGATTATCTTGGACTCCTTCTTGTACCTCTTTTCTTCTCCATACTTTCTTGAATACTTTCTTTTTGACTTTGGATTTTCCTTTCAAACCCCTTCTTCCTCTTCACCTATTCTAAAATTTCTGCCACTTTGTCTTTGAAAATGCTTCCTTCTACCAACCCCATCCTCCTTCACTTCATCTTCCCCCAAAATAAAATGCCCGATCAATCGATCCCTTAGATTGTCGTCTTGGATGAGAATTATTAAAGAAACCCTCATTCTCAGCATATTAAATTCTTGATTCTTAAAACCCTTATTCCCTCCTTTGCTTCCTCTTCCCCCAACATACAATGCCTAATCAATGATGCCTTAGATTGTTGTCTTGGATGAGACAACACCTTCTGTTTATGAAGAAAAGGTTTGAAAATATCCATGCATTCTTTACTTTGGTACATGTATAATGACTTGGTGTTTGCCTTTGGATTGAAGGGACCTCCTCTTGTTTTTAGCAGATCAAACTCTTCTTCGTATACAACAAAGATCGTCTGCTTATGCTTATCCAAATGCTTTCCCAAACTGATAGGTTTCTAGTTGGGTCTTGCAAATCGATGTGTAATCCATGGCGTTCTTGCCCTTGCATGATATTTCCCCACCTTTCCAAGTGGAATAGGAACCTATAAAGAATGTATGCCATGGTTTCCAAGCTACCGAGGACCATTACCTTCACCATTAATTCTGCCATTTATTCTACCATTTACTGCAAATTTCCCAAAGCTCTGCCATTGCTATGTCATCACTCTATGATTATTGCTTGCTCAAATGTAGTTTATTTGCATTCAAATTAAATAGGAACTGATCGTAATAGTTTAAAATTATTGTAGAATATCTCTTAATTATAAGTAAATAATATTAAACAACTCTTAAGTAAATAAACATTAAAATTAATCCAACAATTTTCAAATAATTATAAAATTAAATTCAATAATTTGAAGAAATTAAAATAGCTCAAATAATTAATAATTGTAAAAAATAACTCTTAAACAAATGAGATAATTCAATGTCTTAGCATTATATATGTGTGTGTGTGTATATATATATATATATATATATGTATATGTATATGTATATATAGCATTATATATGTGTGTATATATGTGTGTACACACACATATATGTATATATATGTATATGTATATATATATACACACATATATACATATATATGTGTGTGTGTATATACATACATAGATGTGTATATATATCTATATGTGTGTGTGTGTATATATATATATATACACATACACATATATATATACAAATTAGTTATTTCTTACTTTGAGATAGTATATGGAATTCCATGGGGTCTCATTTTTAATAGAAATATGAAATGACTTATTATCTATCTACAACTAGGTTTGAAGGTGTGGCTCATAATGCAACTTGCCATGCCAACATATCTATTGACAAGTCCCTTTAAAATATGAAATGACTTATTATCTATCTACAACTAGGTTTGAAGATGTGGCTCATAATGCAACTTTCCATGTAAACATATAGATTGAGAAGTCCCCTTAAAATGATTTTTTAAAGATTTCACCAAAACTTGATCATAGAATCCCTAATAGTTGAACACAAAAATATCATTTGTTGTTAGAACAATATCATATATTTATTTAAAATATAACTTGTATCCAACCTACATGATCTAAATATCTTTCACTAACCATAAATATTGTTATCTTAAACCTTTAAATCGAACACAAATGATCCAATATTTGAACACAAGCATATTACTTATTGTTATAGAAACAACACATTGTTATATAGAATACAATTTATTGCCAACTTTAAATGATCATAATTTTTTTTGCAACCTTTCACATTTCATGATAAAATATAGTGTTTGTGCCCACCTTTTATATAAATATGCTCGGACAAACATATAATATCTATTCCAATATATATATGCATTGCCACCCCAATAGTTATATACATAAAAAAAATATTTTTTACATAAAAACAATACTTGTTTACATGAGCACCTTATTTTATAAATCACACACTTTTATTAGATAGTTTTAATATTTTATATGAAACAAAAAAGTATTCAATTCACTTGTTCATAAATACATTTATGATTTTTTATATGATATTCCCAAGTTTGCATTTATCCATGTAAGAGTGGATCTTGACAAAAATTTGATCATTTGTATACACATATGTAGAATAATTATTGACAATATATAGTATAAATATATTAAAAGATTAAATCCAATGATCACAAATACTACATCAACAATAAAAAAGGACGCACCAATTGACCCCTACTTATTTTCAAAATACCTGAAAAAATATTAAAACCAACTTGAACACTAAAACTTGATACCATCTCTTAAGGTAGGAATAGCTGTCAGTGGCACAGCTTTTTGTAGAGTTAGACCAAATCTCTCAGACATATCAATACCTTCCTTGTTGTCCATAGGAATGGACCAAGTGAAGGCTTGCAGCAATGATCCCACCACCAAATGAACTTGTCTGTGTGCCAGTGGAAGCCCAATGCATATTCTTCTTCCTGCTCCAAATGGTATCAATTCAAAATCCTGGCCTTTGTAGTCAATGTTGGCTTCCAAAAACCTATCTGGATTAAAAATTAAAGGATCTTTCCACACACTCGGGTCTCTCCCCATGGCCCACAAATTCACAAGCACATTGGTATTCTCTGGAACATGAAACCCAGTAATCTCACGAGACACATCTGCTTTTCTAATCATCATCGGGACTGGAGGGTGTAATCGAAACACTTCTTTAACTGCTGCTTTGAGATATGGAAGATTGTCTATGTCTGCCTCCTCCATTCTTCTCTCCACACCCACAACATCATCCAGCTCTGCTTGGGCTTTTTTCATCAGTGCTGGATTTCTCAGAAGCTCTGTCATTGTCCATTCAATTGTTGCTGACGTTGTGTCGATCCCTGCAATAAACATGTCCTGCCAAAACAACAATTTGGGTAGTGCTGTTAATAGTGGCAACTCTGTGAATGACGAATTTGACTTGAGTTTTATGAAAGTTCCAAACTAAAAAAACATTCGGGGGGGAGAAGCAGTGGCATACAATACTAAAGTTATAGTCATAAGAAGGCTTACCATGAGGATTGCTTTCATGCTGTCCTGTGTCAGTTGTGCACCATCATCTATCAAGTTCAACATTACATCCAGAAAATCCTTCACTTCATTGCCGCTAACAGCCCTCTGTGCTTGCCGCTCCTTAATGACTCTGTTAAACATGTCATCAAAGCGCTTGGCCAAACTTTTACCTTTGACAGTCAGCCCCTGAACATCAAACCTGCTCAGAAAAGGGAAAAAGTCGGATAAGTTTGGAACCCCAGCCAACTCGAGGACTTCTCGTACCATGGTCTTAAACTCTGTAGTTTGTGCAGAGCCTGACTCCAACAATTTTTTGCCGCAAACCGTCTTACCCATAATGCTAAGAGAAATCATAAACGCTTTTTCGCCAATCTTCGTACTATTCCCCTGTTTACAATCCTCCATGGTCTCATCAATAGTTGTAAATATTTCGTCTCTTCTCAATTGTTGCAAAGCCTCGAGCCTTTTGACACTAAAAATCTCAGTGTTGGAGATCTTTCTAAGCAAGCGCCAATGAGCGCCATAAGGACTCCATAATAGACTTGTGCCATTGTAGGAAAATGCGCTTATAACTGTATTGACTGACCTACTTGCGAAGCTCTGGTCATTGTTCTTTAGTACTTCTCTTGCCATGGATTCAGATGACACAAGCAATGTTTTCTGCATGCCCAGCTTGATGATCATGAGAGGTCCATATTTCTGTGCAAAGTGATAAAGAGATTCGTGGGGCCTGTCCCCAAGCTGAAAGATGCTTCCAATGATCGGCCATCCAGGAGGACCTGGTGGCAATGGTAATGACGAACTCTTGCTCTTCTTCTTCAGAAAAATGATGAGTATGAGGAGGAGAACTCCCGCAGCTAAAGAGTATGATAAGGATGCAACAGTGATTGAATCCATGACAAACTAATAGCACTGAATTGATGCTCAATTAGTATTTGAGCCAGAAAGTTTCTATGAATCTATTCTCAAATGGGTATGAAGTGTAAGAACATTCAGAGATCAAGAAAGTGCTCAAATGGGGATGGTCAAGAAATCATCTGATCAATTTGTGTGCTAAAATGCGCTAAAATGCGTATATAAATATTGAATGCAATACCTTTGGATGACGTCGTGGGTCGGTAGGGAAACATATATAATATGCGTCGGATGATGTCGTAGGAATCTATAAGTAAAAGCATGCGGGAAAAGAATGTTCTTTGGTCAAAAGAGATACAATTCATTGAATGTGGGATGACATTGTAGGAATATATTAAGTGAAAACATGTGGGAAAGGAAAATGTGTGGTCAACTTTTTAAATCTTTTTATGTAGTTTTTTTTATTTTTTTATGTCATCTCATCTTCTTGTTATTTTTCTAATTGTTTCTTTTAGAGTTATTAATGTTTATGTTTTAAATGATATTATGGAAATATTCAATGCCTACCATCATTTGGGTTATGTGTCACAATTTTAATATGATTCAAATGACCTATATTAAATGTAAGAACTTGCCTATGCAATAGTAGACAAGTGGTTAAAAAGAGGTTTGGTTCTTCATGTGTAATAAATTAGGATTTTTTTATCCTAATATTAATTTCTACCAATATTATATGACATGGTATACTTGGAGTCTTCTTGGAGTAGGGTTTGACATAGTACTCAAGTGTTTAGATTGAGCCACAATGTCATTTCAGTCTTTTTTCTTTGCTAGCTATTACTCTTTGATTAGTGGAGCATTTGTTAGATGATGTCCTTTCATATCACTTTCTAATATGGTTTTGTACTAAGCAAAAATTAGCCAAACCTAAGGACATGAAGACTCAATTCTTTCTAAATACATCAATGCTCAATCACAAGGCTATATGTTTGATCATATTCAATGTGTTAAAAATTTGGAACAATGCCCATGCATGAGATTCAATGATGTAATCATTTGTACTTCTTGTTTGCTTTACATTTATGGGTGTTATTTGACATGTTTTTATCATTAGTCATACATGGTCACCACCTCAAATCTCTACCAAGCCACGATCATTTTATAAGTGCAACCCTTTGATTTGGAACTCAATTGTGAGTGGCTAGCCTTTGCCACCAAAAGTATGTTGTAGATGCTAATATTGCATGTGGAGCCCAAATACAAACTCAAGTTCATTGTTTCAAGGTAGGATATTTTATGGGAATCCTAGATCATATGGGCAAGAGAAATTAATGGTCAAAGGGTATACAATATTGAATGCAATATGTGTGGGATGACATTGTGGGAATCTTGCAACGAATCTTATAAATAGAGCTTCCAATTTGATGGTTTGCAAAGTATAATTAGAATCCATGATGAGATCATCTTGATTGAATATTTTTTGTTTTCGTCAAACGAAGAAGGGCCAACAATTCCTTAAGCTTAAGTTGAGTTTGATAAGGTACAATGCTAGAAGTTGAACATACACATAAAATAGTGTCATAATAGCACTATATAAGGTGATCACGACATCCACATAGATTAATTAAGTATCACAAAGACATCCAAGCACATTGCTAAAGCTACAAAGCTATGAATCTAAGAATTTGGGGTTGTTAAATTAATTTAGTTTATTTTTGTTCGTAGAAATATTGTATATTAATTAGAAGATAAGAAGGCATCCACTTTGCAACAAATCTCACAAATAGTGCTTCCAACAATGGCTTATAAAGTATAATTAGAATCCACGATGAAAACATCTTGGTATTTTCTTGAGAATTATTTGAGAGTATGTAGGTATCCTAAATATAGCTTGCTTTGGGAGTAGCTTAGTTTCTTCTCATTTTGGTTGAAGGAATTTGATGAATATTGTTGTTGTCAAGGTTGTTTGGTTCAATTGTAAGACAACTCTTTAGTTTTTCATCTACAAAACCTATATTTGAAAACATAACAAAGCCATTTGAAAAAATATATTAGAATATATTTAATCATTTTAATTGTTAGATAAATAACATTTTTTTAGTTTCTTGAATTGAATTTTCAACTAAAATTTTAAAATCAAGATTGTTGGTAAAGTCAAGTATTGTGCGATTCAATTTGATATTAGTATAAATTTCTAATCATTTAATATTTTTAATTCTTTGTATGAAGTATCAATTATTATTTAATATTTCTATTCTTTCTTTTATTCTTTATATTAGTTAAACAATCTCACAATTTGAGTTGCTAAATCTTTATCTTGACATTGACAACTACATCAAGATAGTAGTGAATACATGTGTTCCATTTTCCTTGCCAAAATATTGTATAAACATCATTTTAAAGTGTCCCTATCTGACAATTTTGTGATATGTTAGGACTAGTTACAACCACTCTATCTTGGATTTGAAGGACTCACCTTGAGATAGTCTTTATCACACATGTCTCCTATTTTCACTTGCCAAACTTGGTACAAAAAGCATACCAAAACCAAGTATCTTATTAAGATCCTCTCACATATCACTTCGATTTGAAACTATTATCTAATCATTTTGCTCAATGCAAAACTTCGCAAGAAAATTTGTAGCCTTATTCGATTCCCAATAAATATGCTTGATTGAATAATTATTCGTTGTTTCCAAAATTAGACCAATCACATCAATCCAATTCTAAAAATTTTATTTATGATCATTTTAATATTTAATTACATTAACCAAATCATTGAGTCCCCTTCTATGTTTTTATATCTAAGATGTTTTTTTCACATAGCTTTACATCTTCAAATAGAGCACTAAACTTGACCTCATTATTAATAAAACATAAATAATGTGGTTGGTTATTGGCGACGATGGATTGAGTTGATTCAAGGATGGCGGATTTGTGGCAGCGTAGGTAGCAGGTTCGAGACGCAAAAGGGCATGATGGATAGTGCTACTTTTAAATTACATGGTGTCTTTTAAGCACATACGAGAACAGGCTGTGGCGGCTCCCAAAATATCTACTGAAAATTAAGACACATTGGTAGAGCAATCATTGTTGTTTCCTCATCCTTCTAGAATGCCCAATAATTTCTTCTTTTCTACAACTATTATTATCACACGTTGTTATATCATAGGTTGTTGAGGTTAGTTGGTGGTATTTTTATTTTTTATTAATTTTTAATTTTGGAATAAAAAATACCATTAAGGTCTTTTTTTTCTTTTGATGTGATTATTTGTCTTTTTTGATGTGATTAAATTAATATAGATATCTTAAATACATCTATATTTATTTATTTTATATTATTTTGAAATGTGTGTCTTATTTATTTTGTAAATATTATGTTGATTATTAAATTTGTTATTTTTGTGTAAAATGGTTGTCAGATTAAAGATAATAGGTAAGAACTTTTATTTTTAACACCGTCATTACAGTTCACCCCTTGCAATCATTGTAGAATGTCTCTCAACATTAATAAAATGAAACTTACAATAAAATTTATGGTACTCATAAATTTTTAACAATAATTAATAAATTAAAAATAATTTGAAATTAACAAATCAATCTATCAAATTTTGTTCTTTTTGGATTTGATTGTGTGCAAATTTTTGAATCAGCATTCTGGATCACACTCCATGATCCATCATCATGATAGAGAGTTGAAGGAGATGTAAAATTGGTTTGTTTCAAACCAAATAGTTTGAAAAGAGAATAGACAGTGGTAAGAGAGGGGGGAGGAGGCATACACCACAAAGATCAATTCTTTGTAAATTCACTACTATTATATTATCACATCTTTACCATTATATCTATTATTTTTCAAATCCTCGTGGTGTGTTCCTCTTCCCGCTCTTCTCTCTTACCATCTTCTCTCCTCTTTTTAAACTAACTGTGTCTGCAACAAACTAATTTACTTCTTCAACTCTCTATCTTGATGATGGATCACAAAGTATTATCTGTGAGATTGATTAAAATTTTTGCACACAATCAAATCTAGAAACAACAAATTTGATAGTATGGATTGTGGAAATTTAATAGCATTGGAATCAATATATTTCCTTTCTTGACTCATTATCTTTTAAGAAAATTGATTAATTGTTGAGATTTCATGCCACCTTATATAGACCATAAGTAACATAATTTAGAATATATTAGAATATATTTAATAATTTTAATTGTTAGATAAATAGCATTTTTTTAGTTTCTCGAATTGAATTTTCAACTAAAATTTTAAAATCAAGATTGTTGGTAAAGTCAAGTATTGTGCGATTCAATTTGATATTAGCATAAAATTCTAATCATTTAATATTTTTAATTCTTTGCATGAAGTATCAATTATTATTCAATATTTCTATTCTTTCTTTTATTCTTTATATTAGTTAAAGAATCTCACAATTTGAGTTGTTAAATCTTTATCTTGACATTGACAACTTCATCAAGGTACCTAGTAATGAATACATATGTTCCATTTTCGTTGTCAAAAATAGTATATAACCATCAATTTAAGTGTCCCTATTTGACAATTTTGTGATATGTTATGACTACAACCATCTATTTTGGATTTGAAGGACTCACGTTGGGATAGTCATTATCACACATGTCTCCTATTTTCACTTGCCAAACTCGGTACAACAAGCATACCAAAGTTAGGTATCTTATAAAGATCCTCACATATCACTTTGATTTGAAACTATTATCAATTCATTTTGCTCAATGCAAAAGTTCACAAGAAAATTTGTAGCCCTATTTGATTCTCAATAAATATGCTTGATTGAATAATGAATCATTGTTTCCAAAATTGAACCAATCACATCAATCTAGTTCTAAAAGTCTTAATTATGAACATTTTAATATTTAATTACATTAACCATTTCATTGAATTCCCTTCTATGTTGATATATCTAAGATTTTTTATTTTTTTTCACATAACTTTACATCTTCAAATAGAACACCAAACCTGACCTCATTATTAATACCACATAAGAATTCATTTGAATTACTCAAATGAAGATTGCCACCTCACCCTTGATTACGTAGAATGTACATAAGACCCCTTCAATTTTTTTTTTTTATCTTCCACTTAAAACACATTTATAATTTAAAAAATTGAACCTCTATTACCTTCTTTGACCCATTAACATTTCACCCTTATTCTAATGCCTTACACTCTATAGATGTCATGCTCATAGGAAATAACAAAAGATTGTTTAAAAAATCAGAATATATTGCAATTTTCCTTGAAAGAGATTTTATTTCTTTAACAATACCATGCTATTTTTTTTGGCCAAGTGTTTGTTTGGTAGCTTTGGTGATGTCACCATTCATTACGAGTTGCAAATATGGTTGGTTATTGGCGACGATGGATTGAGTTGATTCAAGGATGGCGGATTTGTGGCAGCGTAGGTAGCAGGTTTGAATCGCATAAGGGCACGATGGATAGTGCCACTTTTAAATTACATGGTGACTTTTAAGCACATACGAGAACAGGCTGTGGTGGCTCCCAAAATATCTACTGAAAATTAAGACACGTTGGTAGAGCAATCATTGTTGTTTCCTCATCCTTCTAGAATGCCCAATAATTTTTTCTTTTCTACAACTATTATTATGACTCGTTGTTATATTATAGGTTGTTGAGGTTAGTTGGTGGTATTTTTATTTTTTATTAATTACGTCAAAGGCATTCCCACGTTGAGCTTTTCCGATGTCTTTTGACGTTCAACGGTGAAGATTGCAGTCGACTACGATGTAATTGATCTCAGTTGTCCATCATTTTTTGGCTTGAGATGTGCCCATTTCTGTTTGCTCCTCAGCGGTTTCAACTTGCACTGCGATGCAAGATGTTAGAGTTCATCTTGACCATCCGCAGAAATTAGTATGCCGCCGTACGAAAGCGAACTAACAGTGCGTGTATATCTTATCCTTTAGTGATGATCTACCCTTTTCCAAACTTGAATGCTAATTAACTACTCAGCTACTCCTTTCCACTTGCGATGAGATATGGGTTATCTGTAGAACTCATCGGCTTTCAAATAAGAGGACTAGCATATAAACTCTCGTTTTGGTGCAGTGTTGTTTCTAAGTCAATTGCTTTGAAGCGATATTTTCCTTGCCTTTGGTTCTATTTTATTATTTGGTTTTGATGGTTGGAATGATTTGAAGCAGAGTGGGGATAAAGTTGCCCCAAATTGAGGTTTGTTTCAAGGGTTTGAATGTGGAAGCAAATGCCCACATCTAGAGTAGGACTCCGCCAACTATTCCCAACTATCTGGGAAACTTGGCCAAGGTATTGATTTGAATCACCAGTTTCTGCTAAATCACGCCGTATTCTCTATCTTCAGATGATTTTTTGGGGGATTTCCCATTTTGGGTAAGAGCCAAAGGCGCTTGAAGAATTATCAAACTCTGTAGGGGCAACACCCTTTCCTTTAATATTTATACATAGGTAATGGCAGAGTAATGCCTATGTTGTATTGTGAGCCGTGACCGAAGAATATGGTTTATTTTATTAATTGCTTGCATTTTCTTTGAAGTAATGATGGTGTACAATGTCGAATGACATTGCTCCTTGAACCGACGGGCTTGTGGAAGATAACCTTACTTTTGGCCTACCACAGATCTGAAGGTATTTTTCTATCAGAGTGGTTTCTTGTAGGGGACTTCCAAATTTCTCTAAACTCACCGATTTTCCATGTTCCTTGTTTATTGCTCATCTTTAACTATATCTTTCTAGTGAAATTGGGTTCTTAACTGTCATGCATACTTGAATATGCCATTCTATTTTTAGTTAACATGTTTCATTGTCATCTTTGCAGAGATGGAGGAAGTATGATATGCACAGGTTGGCATTTAGGGAGCGACACTATCAACCACTCTCTGAAAGAATTGAGTGCCTAATCCCTCCACCAAAAGGTTACAAGCTACCTCTTAGATGGCCAACAAGCAAGGATGAGTGTTGGTATAGGTAAATGCTTGCTGCATTTTTATTCTATCCTATATCCACTGTAAGAGAGGAAATTGCAATTCCAATTCAAGTTACTTATATAATTTGATCTTTATAATTATGAATTTGTTGCTCATTTATGAAATAATGGATTCTATTATGATCAGTTTGCAACATTTTATGGTTTTTTAGTTCTAAAAGATGTTTCTGCTGTAGGAATGTTCCCTATTAATGGATTAATAATGAAAAATCAAATCAGAATTGGGTGAGGAAGGAAGGGGAAAAATTTCTATTTCCAGGTGGAGGTACAATGTTTCCCAGAGGAGTCACTGAATATATGGCTCGAATGGAAGAATTGATTCCAGGAATGAAAGATGGTACTGTAAATTGTTTATTATTTAAAAAGGGGCATTGTTTAGCACATTATTCTTGTTGAATTGTATTGAAAAATTTGTTTAGAGCTACTTCTCGTTTATTGTTAATAGTTTGAAGCAGTAACTCTAGGGCATCATTGATAGTAGGACACAATTTGTGCAGATTCTTGTGGTGAGTCACTTGCCATGCTTAACTCTATTTAACTCGTATACACTTCGTCAACTCTGTTTAACTCGTATACACTTCTTTTGTCACCACTTTCATTTAATTGGTATGAAAGACTCCATGCGAGACATTTCTTAACTCAACTCTACTCAACTCGTCTACACCCATTTTTTTTTTGTGCAATACATAATGTGTATTTTGTTCAAGTGTTGATTTTTACAATAAAATGCAAGTTGCAAGTGTTATATGGAATGTGTTTACGACAAAGTGCAGAAAATAAGATCAAGAATTTGTAGATAAAAAGTACGCCACCAATTTGCATCAAACCAAAGTTCATACCCTATTCCAAAGCTCCCGTTTTGGCACAGGCAGGTAGGATACTGGCGAAGGTTGTGGAATTTGGCTTTACACCTGCCAATTGCATTTCCTTGAAAGTTTCTAAAGCCTTTTAAACAAATCCATTTTGTACATATCCGCAATCATTGCAGACCATGAGCTGACATCTTTTTCAGGTATTATGTCAAACAGTTCGCATGCCTTGTTAATGCTTCCATTTTTTGGATATATGTCTTCTAGGGCAGATGCAACTATAATATCTGACAAAGTTCCTCTATCCTTTAGGCTTCGATGAATATCCATACAGTTCCAAAGCTCCCCATTTTGGGCATTGGCAGAGAGGATGCTAGCACAGATTGCAAAATTTGGCTTTAAACCTGACAATTCCATTTGCTTGGAAACTTCTACAGCCTTTTCAACAACTCCATTTTGTGCATATCCTGCAATCATTGTAGTCCACGAGACCATATCTCTTTGAGGCACCTTGTCAAATTCTCCAAGGGTTATAAGCTCTTGAATACAGGGGACTTCACCAATATGGCTCAAATAAATGGGCCAGTCTTTGCAAAATCCATCTGTGGTCTCTGAGAAAAAACTGCCTTTAAATTTTAATATAATTTTATATTAGGACAGCTTAGTATAGATTACAACAGACGAGAATTTTGGTAATACTGTGGCAGTGAATTTTTAGCCATCATGACTCATAGCCCACAAGTAGACTATAATGAAGGATTTTTGTTCATTTCAAGAGGCTTCAATATTTTTTTTTCAAATTTTAAAGACTGTCATAGGCAGTAGACTGTATGAAAATTATTATATTTTTAAATCTAGGACTACCATGCAGATTAATCTTATACACTAATGACTCGCCGAAAAAATGAGCTCCTTTAGTTTAGATCTGTATTACCAAAAGTGAGAATTAGGAAATGAAATGGTAAAAGGAAACAAAGCCACAGAAGATGGATAGAGAATGTTGTATTGGGTAGGGTTTTCTTTGTGTGGCCTTGAGCATTTAATTGGCTGCAGATCACTCTCTTCATTTTTGAGTTGTAATGCTGGAATGAACCAGTGGGTATACAAATCTATTTATACATCTTTAGGTTATCTTACTTTATAGTGTTGAATGGTTAAGTTATGAATTAGTCTATAAGTAAGCCTAGAAGAATGATTTAATAGTCATGATGTTGTCATGAATCAATGGGTAAACATATATATTCATCTTATTCTCTACGTTTGAATGATTATGACACCATTTTGTCTACTACTAAGCCAGGCTAGATGATCATAAAGTTGTTATGACTACTAAGCCAAGCTTGATGATCGTAAAGTTGTTTGAAGAATTGTACGTTCCATTATTTTGACTGAGTGAATGCTTGTTATAAAGTGGTGTAACATGATTATGACCCTGAATAATGAATGTCCGAGTTTGCTCGCTTTTAATCCTCGTTGTATGGTGCATATAGTTGTAATGCTGGTACTGCACATATTCATTTACCATTATTTTTCACTATGAAGATCTGGATGTATGGCATGCTATTCTTCTTGCTTTTCCATTTGGAAACTATGTGTAGATATTCCCTACATGCATATGAAAATTGATCTGTGAGCCAAAAAAACTCTAAAATGATTAAAATTATTTGAGCACCAAAAAGCCCATATCTATTGGCAAGCTCTGTCATGTCTCTCTGTATGTACAAAACATTCTTAATTCTTGATGGAATCTGTTAAATGTTTATTACTCCAATAGGAAACTCATTTTTCTATGAAGATCAGTTTGTGCAGTGACGTCTATGCAACTTCTATTTCTCTTCATCTTAAATTATTAGGAGTTCAAGTACGATAACATTCATCTTCACAAGAATTGTACGTTCCATTATTTTTGACTGAGTGAATGCTTGTTATAAAGTGGTGTAACATGATTTTATCCTTTGAGGCACTGAATGGTTAGGATTACTGATTATGTACAATTATTCTTGGATATGTGAATTGGTACTCTACCAATTAGATTTATGGTAATGCAACACAAACCATTTTCTAATACACATATTGTTTGTCGTTTTATCTATTATATTCAAGAGTTCAATTATGCTTGGTTAATATGAGTTGGTACTCTTACCAATTATATTAATAATAATGCAACATCAGCCATTTTATTATACAAATTTTGTTTGTTGATTTATCTGTAATATTTAGGAGTACAAGTGTGACAGTATTCATCTTCACAAGAATTTTGTATCCCTGCTTTTTAATCATTGAATGCTTGTCCTTAATTGGTGGAATATGCTGTCAACCTTTCAGGACCCCGCAAATACAGGGTGTGGCAATCCTATAGTTCAACCACCACAATTCTAAGTTGTATAGTGTGAGCTCCAGGGCCATGACTATTAAAAGGACAAAATAGCAATAGTTGCCTGAAAAGTGGTCACAAACAACTATATATATGTGAATCAAGCATAAAGAAAGCAATGTGTATTTACATATACATATAAAGAACATTATTTGGCTGGATACCAGAGCACCTATTGCATTTAGTCCCCTAGATAGTCATGGCCAAGGTTTAGAATCAACTAATTTTTGTTGGTATAATTAAATTGCTACAAATATGGCCCTTCTATAATTCTGGGGCTCAAAGCTCTCAAGATTCTCAACTCTACAGAGTCATGTACTAAGTCCAGGAAGGGGCAACGGTTGCTTTGTTCAAATGAAACAATGATCTATGATATTCATAGCTGTGATGTTTTCATATTATGGTACAGTGATCTAATAATGGAGAACATACTTGAAAACCATTTTTTTAAGCCTATGTTAGTGTTACGTTTCCTCTTTAAATTTTATTAATAAGGAATCTATAACTATGCCAAGCTCATAATATTTGATTCTCATTTTTTTTTAAATATGACGATTCTATTAAATTTTGGAATTACAATCATCTTATTATGTACCCTTTTCCCAAAATCCAGATGGATTGACCCGCTATTAATTTGATCGCATTGTAAAGTTTTAAGCTCACAATGGTCTAATAATGGAGACACCAAAATCAATGTTGGTTGAACCTCCATTAAATGAACAAATTTAACTCAAAAAATTACTAATATGTCTTCGGTGTACCCATTGCATACAAAGGTGCGATGGCTAGTTTCTAATTTTGGAAAAAAAATTACCATTAAGGTCTTTCTTCCTTTTGATGTGATTATTTGTCTTTTTTGATGTGATTAAATTAATATAGATATCTTAAATACATCTATATTTATTTATTTTATATTATTTTGAAATGTGTGTCTCATTTATTTTGTAAATATTATGTTGATTATTAAATTTGTTATTTTTGTGTAAAATGGTTGTCAAAATTAAAGATAATAGGTAAGAAATTTTATTTGTAACACCGTCATTACATTTCACCCTTTGCAATCATTGTAGAATGTCTCTCAACATTAATAAAATGAAAGTTACACTAAAATTTATGGTACTCATAAATTTTTAACAATAATTAATAAATTAAAAATAATTTGAAATTAACAAATCAATCTATTGAATTTTGTTGTTTTTGGATTTGATTGTGTGCAAATTTTTGAATCAGCATTCTGGATCACACTTCATGATCCATCATCCTGATAGAGAGTCGAAGGAGATGTAAAATTGGTTTGTTTGAAACCCAACTATCTTAAAAAGAGAATAGACTGTGGTAAGAGAGAGGGGGGAAGAGGCACACACCATGTACAGATCAATTCTTTGTAAATTCACTACTATTATATTATCACATCTTTACTATTATATCTATAATTTTTCAAATCCTCATGGTGTATGCCTCTTCCCACCCTTCTCTCTTACCACCCTCTCATATTTTTAAGTTGTGAGTCGGAAACAAACCGATTTTAAATCTCCTTCAACTCTCTATCTTGATGACGGATCACAAAATATGATCTATAACATTGATTCAAAAGTTTGCACACAATCAAATCTAGAAACAAAAAAAATTGATAGTATGGATTGTGGAAATTTAATAGCATTGGAATCAATATATTTTCTTTCTTGACTCACTATCTTTGAAGAAAATTGATTAATTGTTGACATTTAATGCCACCTTATATAAACCATCAATAAAAACCATTATGAGGGATCCTCCATGGGTCATATCAAGTATGAATTATACCTTGAAGAATCCCAAAATTGGGTAAGTGTCAAAGTTTCAAACTTTCAAACTTTCACTTGTCGTCATACTAGCATACCCTCTCTATCACTCTCGAGTTTCCCCTTCTTTATATCACTAATTCAATTATTTTGGTTTCGACCACCAGCCTTTTAACTCTTCTCTTATTGCTTCTCTTTCATAATCCATAATTCCTCCCCAGATCACTGAAGTCCCCATGAATCTATTAAAAAGTAGCTAAGTATCAAAGTTTCAAACTTCAAGGATCGACCATACTCCTTACCTCTTACCATCTTTCTATCTTAAATGTTAAGGTTTCTACCCAATCCTTGATCCCCAATGTTTCATTTTCAACCTTTGACAATCGGGCCTTCCACTTATCTTTTGTCTTATTTTTATAATAGGATGTAAGTCTTCCATCTGATCCCTGATGTTTTCCTTTCGGGCATGGGGTATTAGGTATATATCTTATTCCTTATTATAGTTTGCGCTACTGCATAAGCCTTCTCCCCAGTTCCCAACTCCCGACATTCTTTATCTTCCACATTTTTCCAACTCTTTCACGAATATTCAAATCCTTTGACATTATTCTTTTCTTCTTTTCGATAATGGCATGCCCAACATCCGATAGGTGATCTTTCAGAAAACATAGTTTCAACTTTCATCTATGTGTTATGCAGTATGTGGTAGGCCCAATGCCCAACCTCCGACATATTCTTCTCTTCATATTTTTGGGATCATCATGCCCCTTTTCCCTAGCCTTTTAGTAAAAAATCCTTGGTAGGCTTGACACCTGATGTCCAACAAGGGTGCCTCTTTAGGGTTCTAGACCATTTTATTCCTAACACATCGATTATTTTGGGCCACAAGCTCGAACAATACTCTAGAATGGTGTGTTTTCTAGCCATGATGTCATTAATATTGCAACTGGACTTCCTCAATTGCCAAATATGATCCTAGAGGTGATAAGGATTATATTGAATGCATGCCTCCACTATTATAGGTGGGATTTTTGGTGACCATGCTTCATTTGTTGCCTATAGTTGTCTCTTTCATCATCCTTGCATGTCTATATCATGGATTTCACAAGTAATCTCCTCTTTTCAATGCACAAAATTACACCAAAAAAATGCAGAGGTATGGGGGTGGAGTGTGAGTCACCCTTCCCACACATGATTTTTTAGTTCGTATCTTGTATAAAGAGCATTTTCATGCTCATTATAAAGGGTTCTTCTTTCGGCTCCTCTCATTATTTTCTATAGCATACTTTACATTTCTTGTATTCTTCCACTATAAGGTTGGCCTGTATGCCTATATGATAATGAAACTAGCTACTTTTACCTCCTCTCTCTTGAATGTGTTGTGCAAACTCTTATTAGATTCATGTTTAAGTTTTGTTTTGTTATTTTCCATGTATATTTGAGTGTGTTATTTATTTTTGTATTCAATGTTTTATGAATATCCTTCCTTTGCAGCATCTTACGAGCCCTGACCTTCATGCCATTCTTGGAATTTCACAAGAGAACTATGTAAGTCTTTCAATGTCTGTTTTGACATATTTTGTTGTTTGAAGTAGAAAGAAACAGAATATATCTTGGTGTATCACTTCCCCTTTCCCTTTCATGTTTCCTTTTCTCCCTTTTCTCCTACTAGTTGTTATAGTAGGGCTAGTGGTAGGATTCTATGTGCTAGGTTGGACCAACACATCTACACTCAAATCAGAAGAGGAAGTTGACCTTCTCTAGAGACTTGACCTCATATTGCAAGGTCCAACACCTTGGGTTCATTTCCATTGTGTCATTGGAATGCTAAGCCTATGTTCAATAGGGTGCAATTTCATGTGACAATATTTTTTGGCATGCTCAATAGGACAAATTAGAGGATATTTATCTCATTTTGTTGAGAGAGTGGTAAACTTCTCTTAACATTTTTAACCTTGAAGAGGGGTTCAATAAAGTACCTAGCGAATTTGCAACCAATGGGTAACTCTACTATGACTCAAAAATCTTGTTCTAGATCAGACCTACAAATTCATGCCAAGGATACAAACCTAAGCATCTTCTAGAGGTATTTTCCAATATACCGAGTTATCTATTTCCGCATCCAAAATAAGAAATACAAATTCCTTATCACCTATAAGGAGAGGTAGAAGTGTTGTAGCTCCAACTCCTAGGGATCAATCTACACATCCATTCATTAGGGCTCTTTAAAATAGGACACCTACTAATCAAATAAAAAAATGTGTCTATTAGACTCCTAGCCGACCCCTTTAGAGGAAAAGCATTGCAGTGGTACAAATGTATGCCACCTAACTCTATCCATAAATCAGATGAATTAGGTGAAAATGTATGCAAAAATTTTGAAGACTAGAGTAGTTGATCATAATTAAGAGGGCACCCCATGAATTTATGGGAGATTTTAGGGTAAACCCACAAAATTGGTTTACAATTCGAGTGAGGAAGGAAAAGTTGCAAAAAATGACCCCATTAAAAAAAAATGGTTTTTGGGGGTTCGAACAAACTCTTGGTTCGAGTGAACCCATTAAATGTTGGAACCCACATTTTCCCATTGTGGAAAGGGGGTTCGGTCAAATCATGGTTTGAGTGAACCCTAGTTTGATTGAACCCCTATGGGATTTCTCGAATCCCTTAGGTTCGCTCGAACCCCCCTTCTCCCACCTTCTCACCCTCTAGCACCAAAAAAATCTAGAATTTTACCCTTCAAAGCTCGGGTTGAGGATGAAAATGGAGGAGACTTCATAGAACCAACTAGATGATGGTAGTACTCAGAACAAGCTATTCAACACATATAGTTTTAATATGTTCTAGTTTTATTATGTACATTTGTCTTTTTAGTTTTATTAAACATAGGTTTTTCACTGAAAATCAAGGTCTCTGTTTTGCACATGTGGAAAAATAGAAGATTATCAAAACAAATTTGAAAAATATGAGTGCACCAGATATTGAAGTCCTTGATTCAAGAAAAAAAAAAGGATTTCGATACATACAATTTTTTGTATGTTTTATACGGTTCGCCTATGTCTGAATTATATTTGGTTTGACTTCAAAACTTGATTAAGGAAAAAATATTCAATAAAACACTATGAGACCAATTGAAAGCCCTAGATATCATAGTTACAAATCTAAATTCAAAAATATTAGAATTCTATCCTTCATAGAAAAAAAGTTATGCATTATACGGTGAGCATTACTCCTTAAAAATTTTGTTTACTAAAAAAAACTAGTTTTCAAAGGAGATGGAAAAATAAGTGCAATCTGATTCCAATTTTTTTGAAAAAGAAAAATTTATAATGTATAGAAAAAATGCCACAAATCACTAGTTTGCATCATCTTCAAATTCCTCACGGTTTTGCCGCTACAGGTGTCCGAAAGTGAAGATTTAGTTAGAAAAAATCAATTCAGTGTCCAACTTGGCCAAAAATTGTAAACCAGTATTGTGGGATCACCCTTTAACTACAAATTTCACAACACTTTGGATAGAATCCCTATCTCAATGAAGCCTTATCCAAAATACACTTTCCTATACTATTTAAGAGATCTTAAAAATGATGTGACTATATTATGATTCAGTTCATGGGTGGGATGACTTTATCGATTGAATGCATATGAAATTTCCATTAGGGGAAATAATTTTTTTAATACAAGTAGGGGAAATAGCTCCAAGGCCATCAATGCCTTAATTTTTAAATATTCATCCTTAGTAGCCCACATTGGCCCCTATTCCAATGGATTCTACCAGTCAACCATATAATCTTGTTGCATCTTCGAATGAATGACATGTGATAAAAACCTTACTTCAAGATTTGAGTAATGAGTTAGTAGTAGTAAATAGGCACAATCAACACAATAGACCTTATCATCCTTAAAATCAAAATTACTAGAAAAATAGGTAGACCTATCAAGGTTAAAATAAATGGATTCGTGTTAATCCATTGAATAACATAAATTTAGGTACTACCAGCACCTCAAAGGCCCTAGTTCCAATCCAAAAAATAATCTCAAGAGAATGATTGGTGTTACTAATGTAATTAGCCTCACAATCAGAATGTTTACAAAAATGGACAATTTGTGCAAACTTTAGTGGTTCAAAATGAATCCTCAATTTTAGGACAACAATTTGATGCAAACCAAGTAGTTTCCAGTAGACAAGATCATATGCAAGAAGATTCCACATTATTCAATTGGCATTAAGAGGATTTTTCTGGTGTTAATTAGTTAGGTGTTGATGTAGTGGCTTGGAACACAAGATCAAAGAGGAGAGTAGTGGATCTTTGTATATCTTCTACAAATAGTTATACATCAACCCTCCAATTGTCTCAAGAAGCTATAATTGTTGAAACAATAGGTAGGGAAACTACTCTACAAAAATATCACCTACTAGTAGCGGTAACAAGGTATTCAAAAAACCTTAGAGATCATCCATTCAATAAAGTTGGACCTTGGTACTCCAAAGGTTTCCTCCAAGGCTAGCCAACTTCTTTTCAATGTAGTTGGCTAGATGAAGAAGGATAACCTAATTGTCACCATGTGTGATTATTTGTCTATTCCATCTCAAGAGGATTTGTTGTAGAAAGCTTTGCAAGAGCTTAAAAAACCAATTGATGTGCCAAGAAGGGAAGGAGATACTCCATCAATCAACCTAGTGCAACCCAAAGAAGAAGGGAATTCAGATAAAATCAGTAAGCCACATCCATTCTATTTATATTTGATTATGGGAAATCATATAGTACAAAATTGTATGATAGATTCAGAGGCTAGTAGTTCTATTATTCCCAAAAATATGGTTGATATGATTGGCATCAAGGATGAGCTTTGAATCTAGTTTCTAAAGTACTATTTTAAAAACCAAATGGTGGAGATTAAGTGGTTTGAAAATGGTGAGAAAAGAAAGAGATCTTGTTTCTATTGAAAAACAAAACATAGCATATGGTGTGATACCCCTAAAATTTTAACCTATTTTACTATTTAAAACATCACTTTGATGATAAATTATCTAGCACCATGTAGTTTATTCCTAGTTTTTTTTCTCATTTTTTAATGAATATATGTTATGTTACTAATTTTCAAAGTGGACACATCTTGAAAAATATAAAAAGAGTACACTACCCCCCAAAATTTATAGATACTAATTGAAAATTATTCTTTACCATCTATAAAATAGAGACAAGTTTCTAAAAAAATAATTTATTTGAAATTTTGACGAACGCCTAAAAATTGAAGCCAAAAATACCATATGTAGATTTTTATCAAAAAAATGTACACCAAAAAAAAAAAAGATCAAATCCTTAATATATTCCAAGCTTGAAAAAAATTGATGGTTATAAAACTAATAGAGAAAACAACATTATTATTAATTTTCTTAACTTGACATTGAAACACATACAAACTTGATGGAGAGCACACTCAATATTGTGTTGATTTTTTTACAATTTTAAAAAAATATTTGGCCATTGTAATGTCAGTCCAACTCTTTGGATTGAGTGCCCAAGGAGAATCCAAATCTAAGGGTTGGAAATTCCAATGGTAGAAAATAATACAATAACATTCTAATATGCTTGCATTATAATGCACTCATGTTATTTTCTATCTTGTGTTCTCATAATGTGAGCATGTTATAATATACTCACATTCTTATGAAGGAAAAATGATCTCCTTCTATCTCCCTCACCTTATCTCTCTCCCACTCTCTACCCTCTCCCTCGAGCTCTAGAAATATATTTCTATCTCCCCGTCCCTCTCTCTAGCTTTCTCCCTCTTTAGATATTCATCTCTCTAGAATTCTCTCTACCTTCTCATTTATTTTTTATTTATCTCTCTCTCTCTCTCTCTCTCTCTCTCTCTCTCTCTCTCTCTCTCTCGATATATTCTCTCTCACCTATATATCTATGGGTAAAAGCACAAAGTTGTGTCACACTTTCAACCAACATATCAGCACAACTGAATTTAAGTATTTCTCACTAAAAATCAATTTTGGTCAAACATATGACCTAGTAAGATTCATTCTAGCTAAGTTAGACACTTCCATAATTTATTCAACTACAATGGTTGGCTAAAAATATATGGAGCACCAGTTTGAGTCCAATTTACCAAAAAAATAATTATTTGAAAAAATTGAAGTTTTAATAACTCCTCATGTAAATAACATTTAAAAAAAAATGTAAAAATACCCTTTTGTATATCCATAAGTATAGTTTTCAAAAATATATATTTTTTAATAGTTTAATTATTATTATTATTATTTTTATTTTTGTTTATACTAAAAGTAGGTTATCAACAAAAAATATTAGGTTGATTACCATGCCAAGGAAAAATACTCAAACTTATTAAAAAAAATTGAAAAAAGTATGATGCACTAGATAAAAGAATCTATTTCAAGATGGTATAATTTTTTTTCCATTTTAGATAAATATTTAATATGAATGTTGACGTCTGATGGAAATAGTTGTTTTTTATTCATGCGCATTTTAATACTTATATACAGATAGATATTTATCAAAATTGGAGAAAAATATATTCATGCACTAAAGTTTCAAGTTATAAATACACAAAAAATTTGAAAGAAAAAAAAAAAAATTACTATAAAAAGTTTGACGTCCCGTGCAACTTCATTTTTTAGCATTTTATCAGCAACTAAATTATAGTGTTAATTAATGAAAAACTAGTTTAAAATAATTTTTTAATTTCTTATAAAAAATACAAACATAAAATATACTAAAAAATACATATTTTACTAGTTTACATCATTTAAAAATTCAAAACATATATGCTACTTTTTAGTGATTCAAGTTTAAAAGTTGGATCAACATTGGTTGCTTCCTTTATAAAGTGTGACACAACTTTGTGCTTTTACCCCTATCTCCCCTCACTACCTCTCCATATACGTCCTGTTAGAACTGTAAATTTTTTATTTTGCAGTCTATTGCATTCAAGAGTTTCCAACATTAAGTCCTCATCATAAGTATAAAATTCCCTCTTTGCATTGTCTTGCTTATTCTTTTTTGTGATGTGACCCATTAGAATCCGTCTAGCTCTTCATATTTCATTGAAAGTCCCATATCGGCAAGACATAATAAAAGTCTCCCCGACCTATGTTTTTAACTAAAATGTATTTTTTGTAGACAATCGGCAAGACTTTTCTTTTGTTTCGGCGATTGAAAAGATTCATATCGGAAAAATAGGCATTTCGGGGTAACGTTATAGCAAAGTATTTTTTTCTTGCCAATTGGCATATAGAAAAAATATATCGGCATATGCTAGGGCATCGTTGTAGTGTCACAACAAATTCAATTTTTCTTACCGACTAACATGTGGAGGGGTCATTTCGGCTAAACCGATGGGTATCGGCATGAAGTCATAATGAAATCATTTCATTTTACCGATTGGCTTGCAAACAAATGTCTCAGTAAGTCTTATGCGCATCGGGGAAGGTCTTGGCGAAGTGACTCTTGTCTTGCCGAACTAAATACAAAGGGACTTGAAAAGCTATTGGAGAGAGTATTGGGGTCTTGCCGATTTAAAAGATATGCCGATAGAGATATGCATCGCTAGGAGAAGAAATTTTCGATATAAGTCTTCCCGAAGGTTTACTGTCTTACCAAAGGTATTATTTCATTGGTGGGGTTTATTTCTTCGGTGAGAAAACTTGCTGGATACGCCGAAATGAGAGATCATGGGTGAAAGGGTGATTTTTTCTCAGCGACTATGACTTGAAGAATGCATATTGATATGACACAATGAAGTCTATGCAGCATCTCCCCGACTCAGAATTGTTATAGTGACATAAAAAACAGGAGTGATAGTCATCATTTTTTGCATCCCAAGTGTCGATAAGACCACATTATGTCTTGGTGAGAGGTGTAATAGACGTTGCAAAAGACTTCGCCCCAGATTTGAAAGTCTCTCATCGAAGGGACATTTGATGCGACAGTGCCAGTTTCAAATTGGTTTTCATTCTTGCTTCATTAATGGTGCGACGGGATATAACAGTAAAGTTTGTATCAATTCTTCAGTTCCGAATTGATTGCAGGTGAATTGGCATACTGAACAGAGAATTGGGACATATTTCAGTCTTAGGAGCTCAAGCAAAATACTGTAAGTGATTGTTTCTTGGTTTTTTACATTTTGATTCTGTAAGCTTGAGAATGGAGTCTTCTGGTTCTGGAAAGGGTAAGGGTAGAAAGCCTGGTGAGAGTAGTATGTCAAAGGGAAAGAAACAAAAGGTTGGTACAGAGCATGAGGGCACTAAAAGGAGGTTGAACCAAGACCTTATTGATCAACTACCTGGCTCGGGGCCTAAAGCTAGAAGGTCGGCACAACTTAGGGCAGAGGTTGATAAATTAGATGACAAGTGCAAATTCATAGGTGACGTCTGGACTGCCATAAGAGGATATGAATTATTCAGTTTCCATTACCATAGAAGAAATCATTTTGAACTAGTCTATAACCCATGGAGGTTGAATGTAGGGAAACTAGTGTGCCCTAATATTTTTTTAAATGTAGAATTAGTAAAATTGCTTGCAGATAATTATGATCCAAAATGTAAGGCTATATGTGACCCATCTGGAGAACCATAGATATATGTGTCTAAAGAAGCAATAGGTGAGGTTTTCAAATTGGAAGGGTTTTGCAAAGAGGAGATCAATTGTAAAGAGTTGGAAAAGGAATTTTCAAGAATGGATACAATCTATAAGGGTTGGAGGTTGCTTATTCATAGAATTAAACAGGGTAACAAGTCAGAACCTCTGCAAGATAGTGAGGGGCCTCCTTATCATGTAGATTTGTTTGAACCTTATATGAAGTACACATATTTCTTAGTGTGTCAAGTATTGGGGATGGATGCCCCGAAACTCATGTCAATTGTGCCAATGATTATCACAACAGATATTCAGTATCACAACTCCAGGCCATTCGACTATGCTTCATATATTTCTAGGGAGCTTGATTCAGGATTGGTGGCTATAAAGGGTGGAGCTTCTATTGTTCATCTCAGACATTATTCATTGTTAATGCAATTGGTGCTGTATTTTGGACAGGAGTTGGGAGTATGGCCTCCAGAAATGAGAGTTTCTCAAATTGGTAAGGAGGGTGAAGCATTGCCTGTTCAGCTGTGGACTGCTATTTGGGACAGTAGGTTTGCTAATTCTAGTTTTATCCACTTTGAAGAATATTTTGTGAAAACTTTGTACAAATTGTATAAATATCCTTGTAACTATTCATTGACTGATGAGATTAAAAGATTTCTTCGGCCAAAAGATTTCAATGGGCCAATTGATCATAATTGGGGTGACTAGTATTGTTTGGAAGGAGCTACAATGATCAGAGTGTATGGATTTGAAGGTGCCCCTTTTATTATGCCAAGGACAGTTCCAAATAGAGTTGCATATTTGGAAATTGTCAGACAAATGGATTACAACAGTGTGATGCTTTTCAGTTCTTATGGGAAGCAGGCTTTTATGCCTAGTACATTATGCTTTGGTGATTTCACTATGTTGGCTAAGGAGGGATATAATTGAATCCATGATAGATTGTTGCATTATAATATGAAAAGGGGACCACCCAGGAAAAAATTTGACCCTAAAGGATATATCAATTTAGCCAAAGAAAGGATTAAATTTGGGAGGTATCAGCATGTACCTTATCCTTTTGATGATATGATCAGGAATTTGGATGAAGAGGAAGCAGAGGTGGTGGTTGAAAACTATAACCAAGGGTTACAGGATACAGGGATATTGTCTTCTGGAGGTGAGGAAACCCCAACGGATAAAGTGCCACAGAGCAAAACAGAGAGAATATCTAGGTTAAGGACTCAGAGGTATGTTTGCCCAACTAGAGAACAAAGTATTGAAAGTGGTGATATTGATGCAAGGCATATGGAATATAGATCATTTGTTTTAGATGATGAGTTTATAAATTCTCTAGAGTTCAAAACATTCTTGTACAAATAGAAGGGGAAGGAAATAAGAGAAAATGTTGGTGTTGTCACTTCTAGGAATGAAGAGCAATTATTGGGTCAATTGAGAAAATGTGTGGATGATGAAATGACAAATATGACTCCTGAAAAGGGGAGGAAAATGTTGGAGAATGGTGGTGTTATGATTTTTCCTGGACTTGATTTGAACTCTGCCTTAGTTTTTCATAGTTTCTTAAGAGATAGTGATGTTACACACAAACTTGATAAGGAAAGGGTAACAGAGGTGTATGCAGGCTCTAAGTATAATACTGATGAGGGATCATTGATGATATGGGATTTGTATCCCCCCCACAGGAAATTAGTGGTAATTGATACAGAGAAGGCATTTGGCCATGTTATGACCCTGAAGGTTGGAGAGGCTGATTCTGTGGTTACTGCAGAGATTGGGATAAATATTGCAAAATTGAATAAAGCACAGATCTAGACACTGATAAAAGAAAGAGAAATGTATAAAGCAAATAATGAAAGGATGTTGAGAGAAAATGATAGACTGAGGGACTTGGTTGGTATTTCAATAGATCTAGCCAAAATGCTCACTCAAGGAGAAAGCTCTCAAGCAAGAGATCATTGGATAGGGTCAAGTGCTTATAATCAGGGAAAGTATGATGCAATTGTAGCAATTGTTAAGAGGAGGCAGGACAATTTGACATCTTGGTTAAATCAATTATGGGGGAAGTATTCTTGTACTCTAGATGCATTGAATGAGCATGAAAGGATGGATGAACGAGTTATGGAGAAGTTTCATGAATTGGCCCCACGTGATGAGGCTAACAGTACTGCACTTGAAGCTGCAAATCATATTGTCGATCACCATCGAAAATTCTATGAGGAATTGCAGGGGGATAAACAAGGATTAATTGAAGCTACCAAGAAAACTGTGATCACATTTTTTGATAGTAAAGGGGAGCTGAAAGATGCCACTAGATGGAAGAATGAATGTGACACAATGCTGAAGGAAATCATGAAGACATCTTCTACAGAGGATATAGCATTAGAGGAAGTGAGCGAGCAAAATGAGGAAATGGTCAAGATGAAAATCATGATCCGGAATGCTGTCGAAGATGTGGATACGTATAAGCGCTAGGATTATTTGGACCACCTCGCTAAGACTCACTTGTGGCTAACTAGAGCCTAATTATTCTCTATCTTTGTTTTGAGTTTTGTTTTTTCCTATTTCTGAAAGGACGCATCCTTTCATCTTCAATGTATAAATGTTCATTTTGAAAACAATATAAAGGGGAGAGGTAGAATTAGATAGATGTAGAGAACAGACAGCAAAATACAACTTTTTTGGGCAAAGATGAGACTGGTTGCATATGTAAAATCATGGAGATATCAGTGAATATCTAAAACGATGGTGTAATGTTTTCTGGTATCAGTTGTTTATGATAAGTGTTGAAAAGTATTATTGAAGTTGTCTCCATAATGGTGTTTTTTGGTTATTCGAATTGGTGTAAACAAGTTTATACCTAGTTCATCAATGTACATTTGTTGCATCTGTATGATCAATTAATTGTTTCTTTCTAGTAAAGATTAAATTCTCTGAATTGATCATAGTAATTAGGGAATGTCAATTGGATTATTAAGAAGAACTCAATTATCACAATCCTGCATGTTTATACAAGCTATAAACCAAATAAAATGCTAAATAACTTGAATGTCTGCCAGAATAAACAAACTGGTTTTGAATTTCTCTTGACTCCATGGACCCTATAAGGCACTGGTCTTGTCGTTTTCATTCTTTAGTTTCACTCATATTTTTACATCTATTAACTGAGCATATTAGGGTTTAGTTTTGAATATTGATATACATTTTGTACCAAATTTGTTGTATTTTTTCCATTTCAAGTTGCCATCATGGACAAATTAGGGCAATAGGAAAAGATCAAAATTTAAGTCTGCTTAATTCAGTTAGGTACACCCGCCTAGGTCTAGTAGCACCTAAAAAGTAGAAGGTTTAATTGTTTCAAACCTTGTTCTGTTACCCTAAAACATTGTGAAAGCTTGGCAACCTTTCATGGTTCAGACCTGCATTTTTGAGAGCTAACATGTCCCTAGCTCTCTCTACCACTATTTCTCTCTCCCTCCTTTCGCTCTCTCCTTCTCTACCTCTCTCACCCTCCATCTTTCTCTCTCTAACTCTCCCTCCTTTCACTCTCTCCTTCTCTACCTCTCTCACCCTCCTTCCTTTTCTCTTTAACTGTCCTTCCATCCTTCCTACCCTCTCTACTTCTCTCTATCTCCCCTCTCTCTACCTCTATTTCACTCCCTCCTTCCTTCACTCTCTCTCCTTCTCTACCTCTCTCACCCTCCCTCATTCGCTCTCTACCTCTCCCTCCATCCTTCCTTCCCTATCTACTTCTTTGTATCTCCCTTATCTCACCTCTCTCTATCTCTCTCATCTCTCCCTCCCTCCTCCTATCTCTCTAATTTTGTCTATTTATTTGTCTATTTATTTTCCTTTCTTATCTTTTTCACCTCTCTCTCCCCTCACTATCTCTCTCCCCCTCCCTCCCTCCCTCCCTCCCTCCCTCTACCTCTCCCTCTCTCCATTGCTCTTTTTCTCTCTTCCCATATCTTCCTCTCTATCCCTCTCTAAATTATTAATGTTTTAGGGTTTTTGGTTTATGATGGACTATTTATAAGTTTTTTTTTAGGTTTCACTGTTAGATTATTAATGTTAGGTTTTAGGGTTTACCAAATTTAGTGTTTACAATCCAGGGCTTATAGTTTAGATTTTAGGGTTTATGATGGAGGGTTAAACATTGAGGATTTAGGGAATAAATTTAATTTTTAATCTTTTATTGTTAAAAAATATTAATGTTAGGTTTTAGGTTTTATCGTTTAGTGTTTAGGGTTTAGAGCCTATGGTTTAGGTTTTATCATATATATTGTTGAGATTTTAGGACTTATGTTTCATGGTTTAGGGTTCATAATAAATATTTCAGGGTCTACCTACCTACCTCTCTCTCACCTCTCTCTCCCCCTCTCTACCTCTTCTTCCCTCCCTACTTCCCTCTCCATGTCTCCATTATTTCCTCCCTAATACTCTCTCTCCCTCCTCCCCATCTCCCTTTACTGCTCTCTATCTCTCTAAATTATTCATGGTTTAACATTTAGGGCCTATGATTTATAGTTTAAGGTTTAAAGTATAGTGTCTAAGGTTTATGGATTAAGGTTTAGATTTTAGGGCCTAGGGATTAAGGTTTACAATTGGTGATGGAGGGTATAAGGTGAACCTAGCTCCATCTCACATCTCTCTCCCCTCTCTACCTCTCCATCCCTACCTCCTTCCCTCCCTAACTCTCGTCCCCTCTCTCCCTACCCCTCTCTCTTCCTCTCTTCTCTCTCTCTCTCATGTTTTTACATCTATCTCCTCTCTACCTCCTACCATCCCTCTCCATGTCTTCTTTCTCTAACCTCTCTATATCTCTCCAATCACTACCTCTCCCTCCCTTCCTCTCTCTACCTCTCCCTCTCTCCATCATTCTCTCTCCCTTTCTCATTATCTTCCTCTCTATCTCTCTCCCACTCTCTAAATTATTCATGGTTTGTTGTTTAGGTCCTAGGATTTAGGATATAGGGTCTAGGGTTTATGGTTTAAGGTTAATAATAAAGGGTTTAGAGATTAGGTTTATTTTTTAGGTTTTAGTATTAAATTATTAATGTTAGGATTTAGGGTTTAGAAAATAGTGTTTACGGTTTATGGTTTAGGGCTTAAGGTTTTTATTTTAGGGTTTAGGTTTTACAATTTAGAGTTTATGATGGAGGGTTCAAAATTGAGGGTTTAGTGATTAAATTTAATTTTCAAGGTTTTATTATTAAAAAATATTAAAGTGAGGTTTTAGGGTTTAGGGATTAATGTTTAGTGTTTATGTTTTAGGGCCAAGGGTTTAGGGTTTTATTTTTTATTATTTAGTGTATAGTGTTTATAGTTTAGGGCTTAAGGTTTAGGGTTTAGGGTTAATTATGGAGGGTTGAGGGTCTAACTATGCCTCTATCACCTCTCTATCGCTCTCTATCTATCCCTCCATCCCTCCTTTCTTCTCCACCTATTCCCGCATCCCTCCTTTCCCCTCTCTCTCTTTCCCTCTCCATCTCTTGGTCTCTTCCTCTCTCTAAATTATTCATGGTTTATTGTTTAGGGCCTAGGGTTTAGGGTTTAGAGTTTAGCATATGGGTATGTTCAAGATCATGATGGGAAAAAAAAGTGGCGATATCTAAGTGATATGATGACCCATGTGGCTGACTACTTTTTTTTCAGCCGAAATTGATTAAATGAAAAGGGTTTTTACAGGAGATTCTTAGATTTCCACAAATATAAATTATTCTCTACTTTGAATTTAATAAATAATTATTATTCATTTTCTATTTGAATTACAACTAAATTCCTGATTGATAGGTTGATTGAAAAACATCTACAACTTTCAAACGGTATCACATTTTTTGAATCCGAAATATGCATCACATTCTATGCTTTGCATACTATAGGATTAAAAAAAAAATGAATTTCATGAATTTTTGACCAAGTTAAGGTGGTTAGACATACGAGTTTTTTATATTTTTAAAAAAATTGTAATAAAAAAATCACATTCGGACGTGATTCCCTACTTATATCTAAAATATTATAAAAAAATATTATCATTTTATTGTGGTTAGGTGGTCAGAAAAACACCTACTTCTTCTTTTTCCTTGAAATTTAAGTACTACTACATTGAAATTTCAAAATTTCACCAAATAATGTTTTTTTATAAAAATAATAAACCTAGTAGTTTAGACACTACATTCAATTTTCTACAAATTCTATTCTTACATATTTTTGAAATAATATAGATAACTTATTCAAATTTTTACGTCAAGTTGTCTAACTCTGATTTTTTGAATTTTATTGCCACTTAAGGGCTTATTTTTTCTATGAGGATCCTGCAAAAACCCATATAGTGTTTGAGGTTTAGGGCTTGGGATTTAGGTTTTATAGACTAGGTCTTAGTTTATAGGGTTTAGAATATAGTTTTTAAGGTTTAGGGCTTAGGGTTTAGGATTTAGGGCCTAGGATTTACAATTAATGATTGAGGGTTTAGGGTGGAACCTACCTCACTCTCCTCCCTCTCTATCTCTTCCTCGTTCCCTCCCTCATATCTCTAACTCTCCTTGCCTCCCTCACAAATCCTATCTCTCTCATATTCTATTTATATTTCTCCACTCACTTCCTCCCTATCTATCTATCACCCCATCTCTACTTCTACCTAGCTACCTATCTCTTTGGCACTTACTCTCTTTATTTATATTGGGTTTACATTTATTTGTGTGCATTTGAAAGTATCTCTTTCCATCCATTCCTCCCCTCCCCCCCCCCTCCCTCTCTCCCTAACTCTCCCCATACTATGAACATATAATGTTGTTAGGTTATGGTCACTAAAATAAGTGGGGTGGAAAATTTTTGGTCCCCCACACTTTTGAACATACCCACTTAGCTACCCATATGTCTTTCATTTCAAATTATGTTGAAAGATGAGACTTCAAGTCACAAATCAAATATTTTCCATTACCAAAAAATAGCATATTGAATCAACATGTAATGAAATAATGAGAATATAATCACAATCCATCTTATAATAGATGTAATGATATTATTTGGACCTTATAAATCCCCAAAATAATACAAATCGAACAAAACATTTGTACCACATCCACATGAAAAAGGTAAAGAAGGAAATAAGGTCTTCTTCTGATGATTGACAAAGTGTATTTCATCAGTACTCTACATTTTCCTTACATAATTCCAATGCAAAAAACCTTTCTGTTACATGTATTGGAAGTTTGTATGGTTGTACTCCTGATCCATAAAATATTAGGACAATATATTCTTCCATTAAGTACCAGTTATTCAATTCTATTTCTTTTCCCAGTTGAATGCAATTTCTACATGACATAAGCAATCTATGCACTGGAGTATTTGTAATTGCTTGATGCAATGGAGCCAAAAATTAGTCTATAAAATTATTGTAGTTCCTTCAAGAATCATGCATCCTTATCTTAGTGTTCCAATCATATATTGGAGCCATTTTATTTTCCTTAGCATTCATATAGGGTTGAATCTGAAGCTTGTTGGTTTGAAACAATCCACTAAATTTGAATAGAAAATAATAGTGCAAGTAGGTTATGAACCTAAATTTCTTAGTGGAATTTAAGTGTGGAAATCCTTTAACAATTAAAAATTATTCATGCATGGATTCTACAATGTGCTCAATAAATTTATATTTGACAGGTTGAGATGGAACAACATAATGTATATTATATACCATTTCAAGGAGGCATGTACCTAATTCCCACTTGCTATCTAGTTTGAGGAAAAATGATAGCATGGAAATATTATCCTAAACCCATGGTCTAAAAATATCAAAATCATAAGGAGGCTTATGATTACCTTTCAATCTATTTCTAACTTGTATGTTATCTTAAACTATTTTATTTAGGAAATAATTTTTCTCCCTTTCATCCAATGCTTCATAATCACTAGCAAGCTTTTCTAGGTCAATGTGGACGTTTCCAAATTCTTTGGTTGTAAACCCCAACACTTTTCCAAGTTTTTCTACATTAATGGATAGAAATTATTCTTGGCTATCTTTATTAACAATTTCTCTTTTGTTATCATCATAATTGTGGGCGCAGACCATGATAAATTTTGGGTAAGGGAAAACCTCATGTAACATCTTGTGCCCTAATCCACTTACCCAAGATGCACTAAAACTATTAACCTACATTTGGTTTGTAGCCTTATGCTCAAATGAAAACATGGTAAGCCTACCATAGATTTTTGGATCATAAATATCATGGTATTCATCAGTGAAACCAAGGGCTTTAAGCAATCCAACATAATGTATTTTTTATTCGATTTCACTCTACCTTTCCCAATAACATTATTTGGTATACTAGTGGTACTGGTGGTAGAAATTATTATACAATGTGAAATTATGAATTCTCTCTTAGTCCTCCTTTATTTTTCTCAAGTCTCTCAACTCTAAACCCAAACTTCAAAGTTTGACAAAATAAGATGTTAAGAAACGATGAAATGTAAATGTAGAAATTTTGTCTTTCACTTATCCATATTTTGATTGTTGAAAAGATTAATACTGACAAACATGGATTGTCTTTGTTGGAACACAAAATCTCCCTGGTGCACTGCAATGAGCAATCATAAATCTCCTTGTGTGTTGACTCTCTCACTTAAAATAAAAATCACTTAGCAATATAAAGTTCACTTATTTTTTTCTAATATTAAAATGAATGAAATGTTAACGTGTTACTGTTGGACTTCACAGTTAGTACATTAAATTTTTGTAATGACACTTAGAAATAGATTCTCAACCATATTCTCAACCGTTGATCTTTGTAAATTTAATAGTTGTAGGGTGATTCTAGAGGTTTGAGTTTAAAAGCCTAGTGCTCTATGCATTTCATTTCAGAATGCAACTACAACTATCCATCAAATGTTCATCAAGCAGTTGAGTAATTTATAATATAAAAAATAAAAATGTGTTTTAAAGTTGTTTTAAACATTTATTTAAAAAATTTAAACTTTAGTGGCAGTAGGATACACAATCCTAATGGAGGCATTAAGATGTGTCCAAGTGCATTTTGTGGTTCCTCAAATCACATATAGATCTACTTGAAGCATCTTGCAAACTCACAAAATCCCTCTAAAAGCAAGACATTGCTTGACATCAAGGCCAAGAGGTTGGCAACTTAATGTTGCAAAGGACTTAATAAAATGAATAATGATAATAGGAACCATTGGAGCAAGTCAACAAAAAATTAGAAATCAGTAACATTTCGACAAACCCTGGCAAGAGTGACAACTTTTAGTGTTTTTTTGTAAATTTGATGGCAAGTTTCTTTTTTAAATTTGCATGCAAATATTACATAAATAGATAATACTTAATCTCTTACAGGAAAAAAATCTGATTTTTCTAATTTTAATATTTCATTCCATTATTTGATTCCACGTACATTACTTGTATAATTTGAATAGACACTGTAAACAAAAAATAATTCTTTTATTGTAAATGAATACTGAAGAATAACACAACCATTTATTTTATTACAACTAAATTAAAATGTTACATTATTACATATTTTTTTAAAGATGAGTAGAGCATGCAAGCTCTTGTTTTGTATAAATGACACATGTCACTTTACATCAGACACAATTGATTCCAAGTTGTTGGGTCACTGGTTGGTTTTTCTATTGGTGACAATACAAACTATATTCTCAAACCACGGGGCTTGTTGACCATGGTTCTGATCTTGGGATATTGAATATGGTTCTAGATGTATAATATGCTCAATCTAGTGCACCAAAACACCCCAAACTGAAACAATTGATTCCAAGCTGGTAGTGGTGGCTATGGGATCTAGACCATATTATAAAACAAGTGACTTTGATAATCCATAAGGTTGCCTACCATGCTAGGGAAATGGGATTTGTGAAGATACAAAATATGCCTATCCTGTTTGAGAACCAGAGTCATGCAAAAGATGAGGGGTAGTAAATATCTTACCACCTTTTGCATGTAGCTTCCATGCATCTAGATAGCACACAATGAGTTTGAAAGTGCATAGTTCCTCTTTAAGGGCCTTTGTCAAAATGGACTATAAGAAGTCGTTGGCTTTGAATGCAAACATGAATAAAATAATTATAAGGACATACTCTCTGTGAAATCACTTATCTCCATCAGACCTATTTTCCAAAGGGACACTATCTTAAACTTTCCCTTCCACTCCAATTTCAATTGGGAAATGATTTATAGGCATCGAAACCTAGGAATACGCAATCACTTGTCAGAAACTTGACCTCCAAGATGCCTAACACCCAAACCCTCCTTTTTAGCCTTAAACATAAGGGTTTAAAGAAAAACACACTTCCAGGCCTATCCTAATCTTTCCACCATTTCAAACAGGACAAAAAAACTGTAGATATGATTAATACAACCTCAAACCATGGTGGTGCAACCAGATTCACACTTTTACATATCAAAACCTCTCCTTTTTCACTTAGAAAACTCAAATTCTCACACTAGGGCTTCATGCCCAACATATTTCTTGACCTCCCCTACTATCACTAACCATTATCACACATTATTATGGATTATGCATAGCCCTTCCTCAAATTATAGTGGCCACAGTGAGAGGAATGTGTCAAAATTCCATTTTTATGACTGTCAAAACCTTAAATCTATGTGTTCAGGTCGGACTTGAAGAATCAACAATAAAATGCACTAAAAATAATGAGAATCCTTCAAAATGGATATAAAAGAAAGGTAATACAATATACTATGTTATTCGAAAACAATTTGAATCAATGGGATTCTATATGGACCATACAGTTACTGTAAGTTACAAAACATACAAAAAAATTGAGTAAAATAATGTATTATTCTTATTTCAATCTTCAAATATGCTTCAACAACCTTGTCTTCGAGTTCTACATGGTATTTATGATGTTTCCCAGCAAAAAAAAACTGTTTCAACTTCCTAAACTACCTTTTCAAACATCATGACCATTGGTCTTCTTAATTTGTCCTTTTACAACATTTTCAAATTTGCAATTTTGCCCATTTTGCAACTTTTTCAACATTTTTTCAATTTTGGAAAACCAAACCTCCTAAACACGTAGGAAACATAAATTATGACCTATTACAACCTAAAATGGTCTTCAAGACCTTATTTTAAATGCAAAATCTCAAAACTCCTAAAGCCTAGCCCTTAACAATTTTGATTGACAAAATTTAACTAATGGTGCCCCTGCATCATACACCCCAATTTGAAATTTTTCCAAGTCTCTTGGAAATACACTTGTGACTTGCTCACTCTTGTGCTCTTCTTGCTTCGGTCATCTTTTCCTTCTTTCATTAGGTTTATCTTGCTTTGGTTCTTCACTGTCTTTGTCATTCTTGCAATCACCAACACTTGTACTCTGCTCCAACTATTCACTATATACCGTGGGGTGTTTCTCATATTTCCCAACTTAAAATACTATCATTTCACCTTATTTTTCATCTATACTTAGCCTTTTTCCAACCGTGATTACCTTACTCTATGTTTCTTGTCCCATCCTCTATCCACTAGTCCTCTCAACTATAACCTTATCACTATCAAACTCATAAACTTTTGTATCAGTAATCTTGACTATCTCTGTCAAATCTACCACTATCTTTGTCTCTATACCAAAATATTTACATTCCTTTGTCACATCATCATAAAACTTCACTATCCTATCTCCATCATAAACCACTATCCTCTCTTTCACCGTCTCACTAATACCATCAACCACTGATATATCATTCTTTGACTGTATTTTTCCTTCTTTCCCTGTTATAGGGCACATAACCATTCCAATCATGAGGCCATTACTTTCTTCATGCATTTTCAAAGGTTCTTCATACTTGCACTATTTTTTCTTAGTTTGAGACACACTTCCATTTACTTTTTTCCTCCACACAAAAGCATTTTTCATGCCATCAGACTGCAAATCACCTTTACCTTTCCTTTCTACTTTTTGCACTCTTTTATTCCTTGTATTGGCTGCCAAATCTATACTATTACCTTCATCAATGTCCACATATTCCTTTCTCCCTAAGATAATAATTTCATCTTGCTCTTTTTTCTCCTCATTAAATGGAGTTAACATGAACTCTCTCCCATCCTTTTCAATTATGTAAGTATTTTTCCTTCCATTGTACAAGGTTGACCTATCAAACTACTAGGGCCTTCCTAGAAACATATGACAACAATTCATGGGTAATATATCACAAAGAACTTCATCTCTATACTATCCAATTTGAAACTCAACTATGGCTTGTTCACTCACCACCAAAGACTGATTATCACTAACCCATGATACCTTATATGGTCTTTCCCTAGGTACTCTTTGTAAATGCAATTTATCCACCATCTCACTAGACACAATGTTATCAGTACACCTTGAATCAACAATCACTTTGCATACCTTGTTCTTACATCTGCAGGTTGTCCTAAACAATGCTCTTCTATGAAGACACTCTCTCTCCTTTGTGGTCTCCAAGACTTATTTCTTCATCATCAACATCTCTCCAACTTCAGGAGTAGCAAAAAATGTATTGTAACTTGAAGTTTGAGCTTCATCTTCATGAACTATTTGTGCTCTCCGATCAAGTCTCCTTTCTCCTCCACTTTTTGAACCAATCTTCTTAGGGTACTTCCAAGTAGGATATCCGTAGTCTTGACAATGGTAACATCTACTTGCAAAAGTGTTAGAATTACTTCCACATCCAAATCTACCCCTTATACCTCTATATCCACCTCTAAAATCTACAACTTGTTCATCTCTCTTTCTTAGTTCTTCTTTATTTTCAATTGCTTATCTTGGAGTGGAGAAAGATCCTCTTCCTCTAATATTCTTCTCTTGTCTTCTTTTTACTTTCTCTTTAGCCTTCAATTCCATTTGATAACATTCCTCCATGCTCCTAAGATTTGTCAAAGCCAACTCATCCTGTATGTTAATTATCAAACCACCCGAGTACCTATAAATATTCTCATCTTCATTTTAATTATGGTTAGATCTCATAATTATGAATCTGTAAAACTCTTCAGTGTAGGCTTTTACATCCGTCTCCTTTTGCCTTAAACTTTGCAACCTTTTAAATATTTGAATTGAATAATTTGAAGGGAGAAACTTACCTTTAAACTTAGCTATCATCTTTTCCCATGGCATAATTTTGGACTTGCCTTGCTTTCTTCTTTCTAACTAAAAATAATCCCACCATACAAGTGCATGACCTTTTAACTTTGTTTTGGCAATCTTGACTCTTTGTTCCTCTAGAATCTCTTCACATTCAAAATAATTGTCCAAAGATGATATCCAATCTAAAAACTCTTCTTCATTCAAATTTCCACCAATTTCTTTTACATCAAATTTTACCTTGTACTTGTCCCTTTTACTGCCTTCAAAAACATGCCCATTCTTTGATCTTCTGGATCAAGTTCCTCCTCAACATCTTCAAACTCTTCTTCATCTTCATCATCTGAATCACTGCTTTCAACTTCTTCTCTTCTCTTACTTGTATCTAAGGCTTCCAATCCCTCTTTAAATTATTTTATCTCTCTAATATACTAATTCTTCAAGTCATTCATCTCCTTTGTCACAATATTTCCTTTTGGAGGCATCTTCACAATCTTTTGCCTCTTCACCTTCCAATCTTCTTTCACAAATTGTAACCTTCTTCTTCAAGGATCTAATTCCTTTCTTTGATACCACTTGATGTAATCAAGTGAGGTCTTGAAACACAACTCAACACAAATTCATCCAACAACAACAACTCCTCAAGTCACAATTCTCAAAACTCTCTTTGTCTCAGCCAAGCCACTCAATTCCTTATAGCACTAGAAATTGACTAAATAGGGTACATCTTCTCAATGACATTCTTTCAGACCAAGATATGACCCATTTCAAGGACCCATCAAAGCACTCAATAAAATACTGACAAATCATAATAGACTTCTTTGAAACAACTCTATAAAATCGGGCTTTCTACACCAACTAGCCTTCAAATTAGACCTATTTTCCAAAGGGACACTATCTTAAACTTTCCCTTCCACTCCAATTCAAATTGGGAATCACTTTACCAGTGTCCAAACCTAAGAATCCACAATCACTTGTCAGAAACTTGACCTCCAAGATGCCTAACTCCCAAACCCTCCATTTTAGCCTTAAGCATAGGGGTTTAAAGAAAAGCACACTTCCAAGATTTTCCTAATCTTTCCACCACTTCAAAAAGGATCAAAAACCTCTGAATATGCTCAATACAACATCAAACCATTCTTCACCAACCATATTCACACTTTGACATATCAAAACCCCTCTTTTTTCACTTAGAAAACTCAAATTCTCACACTAGGGCTTCATGCCCAACACATTTCTTGGCCTCCCATGCTCTCACTCACCATTCTCACACCTTATTATGGATGATGCAGACCCATTACTCAAACTACAATAGCCAGAGTGAGAGGAATGGGTCAAAATTCCATTTTTATGACTATTAAAACCTTAAATCTGTGTGTTCAAGCCGAACTTGAAGAATCAACAATAAAATGCACTAAAACTAATGAAAATCCTTCAAAATGGATTCAAAAGAAAGGTAAGAAAATATAATATTCTATGCCACAATTATTTGAATCAATGAGATGTTGTATGGACCGTACAATCACCGCAAGTTACATAAAATATAGAAAAATGAAGTAAAACAGTGTATTATTCTTGTTTCAATCTTCAAATATTCTTCAACAACCTTGTATTTGAGTTCTACATAGTATTTATGATGTTTACCACCAAAAACAAACTGTTTCAACTTCCTAAACTACCTTTTCAAACATCATGATCGTTGGTCTTCTTAATTTATCCTTTTACAACATTTTCAAGTTTGCAATTTTGCCCATTTTACAACTTTTTCAACATTTTTTCAATTTTGGAAAACCAAACCTCCTAAACACATAGGAACCATAAATTATGACCTATTAAAGCCTCAAATGGTCTTCAAGACCTTATTTTAAATGCAAAAACTCAAAACTCCTAAAGCCTAGCCCTTAACAATTTTGATAGACAAATTTTAACTAATAGTACCCCTGCACCATTGATCCTTGTTTACTTGTGAGTCCTGTAATGTTGGATATAATTATAATCATGCAAAAAAAAACCAATTTAATCGTGTAACTTAAGTCTTACATTTACAATGTTTATTTCGATTGATGTCTAGATACATGCAAACTATACCTCAAGCTGACAAGATGTCAAAATAGCCACTCAAATGATATGAAATTATTACAAATATTGTTAAAATTGTATTGAAATGATAGAGGAAAAAATGATATTTCTCTCGAATTAAAAATCTGTCATTCACATTACACCAAAAATCTATTACAAATTATTGGCATTATAAAGCCATTTTCCCCTATGAAACTAATTACGAAAATATAACTTCCAAAACCTTATTTATTTATTTAACTATTTTATTTAACTATTTTGTGTAATGTACTAAACTATAACACCCCCCTTAGTACTGACATAGAGGAAAACTAGAAATCAGTACACATATTCTTCATCACTTTGATGTGGAATTTATTGATCACTTGAAGTGTGGTCCTTTCATTAAATTATCAAAGAACTATCTTGTAACTTTCCATCAAGAAGATCTCATGCTCTCTATTTGCAATTAAAAATTTAATATATCACATGATATGCTACATAATATTAGGCTTGAATTCATGAAGATCTACAGGTGTGGAAAATCTCTGCTCTCTTTACATCAATGGGTTTGTGATTATGTGTATAATGTTCTAGACCATAATAAACTCGTGACTTCTCCAGAAGTACAAGGGCTTCAGAATTACTATATTGTGATGCATATAATCTTAGATATTCAAAGTCCTGCAAACCACTCAAAATCTATTCTAATCGAGCAAAAACAACAAGATCACTAGAAGAAGAAAATTCTCTTGGATAGAACAATACACCATCACATGCAGGCAAGACTCAATGAAAATTTATCTCTACACTAGAGACAACTGCTTTCTCATAGCAGTTTTCTCCCCAATATAAAAATTTGGTTTGGTTCCCCCTTCATTCTAGACATTCCACATCACCGCACGATGTTGTATACCTCTTAGCTCTAAATGCAATTTTCAGCATGCATAGACCACACCATTTTCAACACACACAAACCATGCCTCCTTTATTGTGACCGCTCCAATGGTCGACAAACAGGGTGGGTGCAAAAAGATGGGGGGCCAAATTGTGGCCAATTTTTTTTTTTAAATTTGACAGGCCATAATGCGAGTGTGTTATAGCATGCTCGTGTTATGGCTTGGTGTGATCGATCCCAAGGCTCAGCCACATCAATCCTATAACATGCTCACAGTATAACATGAACGTGTTGTTATTAAAACAAAACAAAAAAGCAAATTGAAATAATTGTGTAACTATGTTTTTGGTACCCATGACCAAATATCTTGTAATTACATGCTTGCATTCTAAAAGAAGGATTATTTGCATTTTCTACATCAATTTGTTACAAGTTCATCATCAGGATTCAACCATGTCGACACGAAAGTTGAATAATTAAGGATTGTTTGTTTTTGTTGTGAATTTGTTAGTTTTAGGTTATTTTTTATACTCATTTATTTAATTTGTAGGAAATGATAATGGTCCTTAAAACCCTCTTCAAAACCCTCGTGAAAATCCTCAACCACAACAACAATCTCCTCCACCAATCCCTCAACATCCTCTTGGAACTCAAAAAAAATTAATGGGGTAATTGAAAACAATAAAAAACAAATTGAGGAGTTAATCACAAAGTTGAATGATCCAATAGGTTCAACTATGGAAAGAAGAACACTTGCAAATTCACTTACATAAATGTTAAAACATGTAGATTCAATCAACAAAAAATTAAGAGGTTGGCAAGATAGGAGGCAAATGACTATGGATTTCTACAGAGATAAATTATCATATAAAGATGTAAAAGATGAAAAAATTACAAAATTATTATTTTTCTCATTATTCACCGATCCACGCACAACTCAAAATATTGACCTCAACGAGAAGAGGTTTCCTATCCATTGGTGCCACCACCAAGGGATTAGGAACTTTTTTGGGATAGGTGGTACATCATTTTTGATTACCCACCATGCAACAATTGTGAAGTACCACAATATTTCCTAAGGAAACTATACTATGAGTTCATCCTGAACAAAATCTTGAAGTATTTTGATATGAGGGAATTCCAGGGGAGAGGTGGGGGGTCAGCTCAAGATAGACCCCATGCACGAAAGGATCCTAGGCAGCAAGCGAGACGGGCTCTCACTAGGCAGGATCATCAACACATCATTATCCCTCCCATCACGAAGGAGAGTGTTGAGATAGAAACTTTAAAAGCTATCACCTCTTTGACATATAGTGTAATCTAGCATGCCATTCTTATACTACAACGCCATCCAGGGGTGTCTTCGAGTGGTGGGCTTCCACCTCATTCATGCAAGGATTGTAGGGTGACTTTTTCATATGACCCCATCGACGCTCATGAGGCTACTACGTAGGACACGCCTGCAACTAAGGAGATGTTGAGGGAAGTTGAAATTTTGAATGAGGCTTATGACATCGATACTCAGGTAAATGTTAGCATGTTCATTGAATTTAATTTCTTAAATTTCAATTTTGAAATGTAGGATTAACTAATTTAGCTCTATGATTTTAATAAAATTTTAAGGTCACAGTGTTGATACTGGATACACCAACCCTACACTTTCTTATTACTCCATTGCATCTACTGTTGAGGTATGTAACTAGTAAACACTTATAAATTTATTACATGTTAATATAATTGCTATATGAATCGTATTCTAATAACTGATTTTGGATGTTAAATAGGCTAATATTGGAGGTTTCATGGGAACACTTCATAGTGCCAGTGGAGTTAGACAAACCTACACACAGGTAATAGAATAAAGAGTTTAACTAATGAATTATACTTAATATATTTTGGTAGTTTATATTCATATCATTGATTAAATTTCATTGCACATCTTTCAAACTCAAAGCATTACTTCAGATTACATAAATAATAACTAGATGTTGAAAGAGGACAAAATTTCAACTACAATATAGCTGTTTAGAAAGTCAACATAAGCAGTTATGCAATTACTTCACCTAGCATAAGTAATAACTAGGAGTAGTTGCCAATTGCATTTGCTTGTCATGGCATTCCATAAGACCACTTTTTATTGAGGTATGGATGCTTGGAAGAAATATATGAAATAATAACAGTAAGCAATAGCATAGACAAAGAAATGAGTTGTTTGAAAAAATGCCTCAAAGAAATGTTGTCTCATGGTGATGTCCATCACCATGAGACCACATTTCTTTGAGGCATTTTTTCAAACAACTCATTGCATTTTCTATGCTACCATATTTTCTATTCATTTCTACCAAAGAATTTTATGAAACAGTTCACTTCCTTGATGTTATGGCTAAAAGTCTAAAAAAAGGTGCTTTGCAACAAACTATGGATTCTTGGAATTTTTTTTTATCAAAGACTAATAGTAAGCATAGACAAGGCAGTAATTAGTTTGAATAAATCCCTCAAAGAAAAGTTGTCTCATGGTGATGGAATGCCATTCCATCACCATGAGACCACATTTCTTAGAGGCATTTTTTCAAACATCTCACCGCATTTTCTATGCTACCACATTTTATATACATGTCTACCAAAGCATTTTATCAACTAGTTCATTTCCTTGCTGCTATGGCTAAAAGCCTAAAAAAGGTTCTTTCCAAAAAATGATGGATGCTTGGAAAAAATCTATCAAAGCATAATAGTAAGAAATAGCATAGACAAGGTAGTGAGTAGTTTAAAAAAATGCCTCGAAGAAATGTGGTCTCATGGTGATGGAATGCCATTCCATCACCATGAGACCACATTTCCTTGAGGCATTTTTCCAAACAACTCACCACCTTTTCTATGCTACCACATTTTCCATACACATCTACCAAAGAATTTAATCAATCTACTTACTTCCTTGTTGGTTTGGCTAAAAGCCTAAATTAGGTTATTTCCAACAAAATATGGATGCTTAGAATAAATATATCAAAACATAATAGTAAGCAATAACATAGACAAGGAAGTGAGTAGTTTGAAAAAATTCCTCGAAGAAATGTGGTCCCATGGTGATTGATTTCCATTCCATCACCATGAGACCACATTTCTTTGAAGTATTTTTTCAAACAAATCACCTCCTTTTCTATGCTACCACATTTTCCATCCATGTCTACCAAAGAATTTTATCAAACTACTTGAACTTCCTTGCTGCTATAGCTAAAAGCCTAAAAAAGGTGCTTTGCAACAAACTATGGATTCTTGGAAAAATCTATCAAAGCATAATAGTAAGCAATAGAATAGACAAGACAATGAGTAGTTTGAAAAAATTCCTCGAAGAAATGCGGTCTCATGGTGATGGAATATCATTCCATCACCGTAGGATCACATTTATTTGAGGCATTTTTTCAAACAACTCACCACATTTTCCATTCTACCACATTTTGCATACATGTCTACCAAAGTATTTTATCAAGCTACTCACTTCCTTGCTGATATGGCTAAAAGCCTAAAATAGGTGCTTTCCACCAAACTATGGATGCTTGGAAAAAATCTATTAAAGCATAATAGTAAGCAATGTCATAGTCAAGGTAGTGAGTAGTTTGAAAAAATTCCTTGAACAAATGCAATCTCATGGTGATGGAATGCCATGACACATTTATTTGTAATAAAATTCCATCACCATGAGACCCCATTTCTTTGAGGTATTTTTTCAAAAAATTCATTCCCTTCTCTATGCTACCACAATTATTGTACATGTCTACCAAAGCATTTTATCAAACGGCTCACCACCTTGCTTCTATGGATAAAATCCTAAAAATAGGTGCTTTCGAACAAGCTATGGATAGGGAAAATAGTAATCATGATAGTCAAAAATATATAGTTTAATAAGTACTCAAAATTTTGTTCATGATCTCATACATTATAAGTCATGTTGTGCATCACTACTATAGTTTTCATGATTGAATAATTTATTGTTTTATTTTCAAATGTTGGAAGCGGATACACCTCCAAATGTTAATAGGGAAATGGAGCTTAGTGTTTCATCTACTATAGAATCCTCGATGCCCATCATGGAGGTATGAGGTAGATTAATATATTTCAATTTACATTCATTGTTATAGCTGTTAGTTAGTGAAAAATTAAACCATTATTGATTCCTTGTTTAATTTCTCTTTGGATAGTTTCTATAGGGCTTCAACATGCCTCAACATGGGCACACAAACCTTTCCCTCGAGGAGAATGATTGTCTAGTGGTGGTAAGTGATTATTTTGTTAAATATATCATTTTTTATAATGTAATTTCTATATATTAATGTCTTTACTTGTTATTGTAACATATATAGCTTGACCAGGAAGTAAACCATAGGAGGAGCAGTAGGAGCACTCCTTGACCTTTGAACAAATGAATGACATATTTATCACCATTTGGTCGACAAGCAAAGGGCAATAATTTATTTCCAGGGCATGGAGAGAAATGAGTTTTGGTTCTAGAACCCTTTGTTGTATGCCTATATGGAATATTTGTACATATTTTGTATTGGATATATTTGACATTGTATGACTCTATGAAATTATCATAAGCCTTAATGAATATTTTGTATATATTTTATACTTATATAGACATATATTGATGTATGCTTACATGGCTATTTGGTTAATACAAATATTTTTTATCCATATTTGCATTATAAATCCCTGGTTCAATAGATATGAGTTATGTGTATTCAAGTGTATACTTTACAAATTACGTGTATACTTTGTGACTTACATGTATTCCAATGTATACTTTGTAACTTATGTGTTTTCATGCTATACCTTGTATTCATGCATATACTCCATATTAATTTGTGTTTACTATGTATTCATGTGTATAGCTCAAGGCTTGTGTTTATTTCAATACTTTTGCCTCCCTTATTCACATGTATGCTTGACTTATTCATGTGTAACTTATTAATCAGTTAGCCCTAGCATTGATCATTATTTTCCTTCATGGTTTGTCTTGAATATTTATTGATTGATGCTAAACAACTTTATTAGTTGATGCTAAAATCTTCAATATTTCTAGGAATACTTTTAGATTTAAAAATTTAAAAAATGCATTTAAATTGAAAAGAAAACATGAACTGTAAATAAATACACTGATTATTAACTCGATAATTGATTAAGAATTAATATAATATATATCAAGAGATGAGACTTCTAGAATTGAATCTACCAAATAGAAAATAGGCAAAGCATTCTCAAAACTTTGAAAGCAATAATCCACCCAATATTGCAATGGGATATAAGGAAAATGAACCCGCATAGGAATAACCAAATAAAGAATAGTTCACCTTCCATAGCTTGGTGAAACCATTTCCAAACTTAGAAGATCTTAAAGATAAAGAAGAATTATGATCTATATAATATAGAATTAGTACCCACTTTGATGACTACCAAATTTTCAACCATGGGCTTATCATGATTTTTCAAATTTGGTAAGAAGGATTATTTAAGATCCTTAAGCAATGTATTTCCTAATTCTCCCTTGTTCTTACATATCTCAATTCAGTTTAATTAAAAGAGTTCCATCAAATTCTTTATCTAAAATCGAAAAACACATTTTCAATTGGCATTGCATGAGATGTTTCATAAAAAGATTCCAATATATTTAATCTTTTGATTGGAACAACTCAATTAAGAAAAGGATACATAATCTTCACAACACTTGAAAAACATTGTATTTATAGTAGATGTTGATTAGTTGACTTGTTAAAACATTATCATACAAACATTTATCTTGAATAGTCTTTAAAAATTTTCACAGCATAATCCTCATAGTAGAAAATGAATTGTTATGTTCTTGATCCATCACCATATAAACACATCGAAAGATGTATATGTCAATTTTTTGCAATATTATTTCCTATATAGAAAATGGACTTGGGAGAAAGCTTTATAATTTATAATACAAATAAGAAATGGACTTGGGTGAAAAATTTATTTATCAAACCAAATAATAAATGTATGTGAGAGCATCAATTGTTTCCTTAGACTCCAATTTTCAAGGATAGCAAATCATTTCAAATGAAAATGACAAAATTCTTCACAACCTAAGTTGTTAATTGAGGAAAAATAATTTTTTTCTAAGTTCCACCATTGTACATATTTACAATTGGTTGTATATTGTTGTAAGGGAAAGAAGGATAATTAAAAAATGTCTTACACTTGTTATAATTAAGGATGATCATATGCTTTTGGTGTGGAAAAATTTGACTTCTCAACTATCATGTGAATATTTCTATTTTCGATTGTTTTGCATGCCATCATAAGAGATCAAGCCAGTTGAACATAGCTCAGAGTCATTTGGTGTGAAAGAGGATGATGCCTACATAAACGTACCTATCGGGATGCATTGGAGAAATTTGTTTGGTTACACAAGTTGAAGAATGAAAGTTGCACCACTTTGTAGCTTTACACTATTTGCATTTGACACTTTTTCCATCAAGTGAAAACTAGACACTCCGATATAACAAAAACTGAGAGAGGTTATCGTAGAGGAGCCCAAAAATATTTGTAGGCTCGGACAAAGAATTTGTAAGCATCATGGTTTTTGAGTAATAGCCCATCAAAGATTACAACCATTTTGCACTTTGGACCCTTAAGGGATTGAGTTGGTTGAACGTAGCTCAAAGTGATTCAACATGTTTGGGTTTGAAAAAGGACCATGCCTGGTACAAATGTATCCATCTAGACACATTGGAATAATCCATTTGGTCACACGAGTTGTAGTTCATGAAAGTTGCACCACTTTGCAATTTTAACTTGCATTCGACACTTTTTCCATCAAGTGAAAACTAGAAACCATGGGAAAATTACTCCAAGATAAAAAAAATTAAGAGAGGTTATAGTAGAGAGGCCTAATGTGATCCTATAGGCTCAAACAAAGAGTTTGTAAGAATCATGGTTTTCGAGTAGTAGCTCATCAAAGATTGCTTCCTTTTTGCAGTTTGGACCCTTAAAGGATCCAACTAGTTGAATGTAGCTTGGAGTGATTTGGTGTGTTTGGGTGTGAAAGAGGACCATGCCTAGTGTAAAAGTACCAAGCCGAACACGTTGGAAAATTTTGTTTGGTCACATGAGTTGCATAATGAAATTTGTACCACCTTGCAACTTTACACTGCTTGCATTTGACACTTTTTCCATCAAGTGAAAATTAGACACCACGAGAAAATGACTCCGAGAAAACAAAAATCGAGAGAGGTTATTGTAGAGGATCCCAATGCGATCCTGTAGGCTCAAAAAAAGAGTTCGTAAGCATAAAAATTTCTGAGTAGTAGCCCATCAAAGATTGTTTCCCTTTTGCACTTTGGACCCTTAAGGTATCAAGCCAATTGAACGTAGTTCAGAGTGATTCGACGTGTTTGGGTTCGAAAGAAGACCATTCCTAGCATAAACATACCCATCCGGATGTGTTGGAATAAAATTTGCACAACTTTGCAACTTTACACTTCTTGCATTTGACACTTTTTCCATGAAGTGAAAACTGGACATCGGGTGAACCCACAAAAGTGGTTTACAATTCGAGTGAGGAAGAAAAACTTCCAAAAAATGACACCATTCAAAAAAAAAAATTTGGGGGTGTTCAAATGAACTCTAGGTTCAAGAAAACCCATTAAATGTGGGAACCCGCATTTCTCCATTGTGGAAAGGGGGTTTGGTCAAACCCCTTAGGTTCATTCGAACCCTCCTTTTCCCACCTTCCCACCCTCTGACACAAAAACACTCTAGATTTTTTTCCTTCGAAGCTCGAGTTGAGAATGAAAATGGAGGAGACTTCATAGACCCAACTAGAATATGGTAGTCCTCAGAATGAGCTATCCAACGATATAATTTTAATATCTTTTGGTTTTATTTTATTTTTTTTCATTTTATTAAACATAAGTTTGTGACAGAAAATCAAGCTCTGTATTCTGCACATGTGCAAAAATAGCAGATTATCAATTTTATTTTTGAAAAATATGAGTGCACCAGATATTGAAGTCCTTGATCCAACAAAAAAAAAGAATTTCGATACGTACAAAACAATTTATGCTGTATACAGTCTGCCTATGTTTGTATTGTAATTGGTTTGACTTAGAAACTTGATTACGAAAAAAATATTCAATAAAACACTATGAGACCAATTGGAAGCACTAGATATTGGAGTTACAAATCTAAATTTGAAAGAATTAGAATTTTATCCTTCATGGCAAAAACGTTATGTTGTATATGGTGAGAATCACTCCTTAATAGTGTTGTTGGCTAAAAAAAAATAGTTTTTGAAGGAGATGGAAAAATAAGTGCAATCGGATTACAATTTTTTTGAAAAAACTATATTTAGAATCTAAATAAAAAATTTCACAAATCACTAGTTTGCATCATCTTCAAATTCCTCACGGTTTAGCCACTATAGTTGCCCGAAAGTGAATATTTAGTTAGAAAAAAATATTTTAGTGTCCAATTTGGCCAAAAAATGTAAACCACTATTGTGGCATCACCCCACCATGGGAAAATGACTCTGAGATAACAAAAATTGAGAGAGGTTATTCCATAGGGACCCAACATGATCTTGTAGTCTTGGATGGAGAGTTCGTAAGTGTCACGGTTTTCGAGTAGTAGCTTGTCAAAGATTGCTTCCCTTTTGCACTTCGGACCCTTAAGGAATCGAGTTGGTTGAACATAGCTAAGAGTTATTCGATGTGTTTGGATGGGAAAAAGGACCATTATTATCATAAAAATACACATCTGAATGCATTGGAACAATTTATTTGGTCACATGAGTTGCAAAATGAAAGTTGCACCACTTTGCAACTTTACAGTGCTTGCATTTGATACTTTTTCTATCAAGTCAAAATTGGACACCATGGAAAAACAACTTTGAGATAGTAAAAACTGAGAGGTTATTGTAGAGGTTCCCTACGTGATCCTGATGCCTCAAATGGAATGTCGATAACTGACATGGTATTTAGGTAATAGATCATCAAAGATTGCTGCCCTTTTGCAATTTGGACTGTTAAGGAATTATGCTGAATGAATTACAAATGTTTGAGGGCAGCAATAAATTTCAAAATTTGAATAAATATCATTACAAATGTTTATGTGAATAGATGGTATGCTATATTGATATCAATATATAATCATTAGGTCGATTTTTTTTAAGAAATGAAGTTTTTATAATAAATTAGTCAATTGGTGCTACAAAAATGAAAGAAGAAAAATAATCATTGGTAACCATAAATGGTTATTACACCTACTATATTAATAATATGATGTTTACAATAAAATGAGATTTATTTGGCAGTCTTAATTCTTGTGTTTGCGCTAAAATTATCTAATATGCTTCATACACCATTCTAAAACCCAAGTGCTTGTACTTGTAGGAACAATGCTTTCTCAAAAATATCAAGTGGTAATACAAAGTCATGAGAAAAAGAAAACTATATGAATCCCAACACCCCACTTAAATCAAATATTGAATCAATGTGCCCCATTTTCATGCACACAAACTCAACTTATAAGATTCTCTCATAATAACCAAAAATATGATTCAAGGATGCATTAGGTACTCCATTCTCACAGATCTTTTACAATGTTACTCATACGTTTGAGATTCTCTTATATAATGTCTACATCATAGGTTCTCACAATGAGGTTAACTTTAAATGAATAAATTGAAATTCACTCGCTATGCTTCACACACTCTTTTATAATGGCTTAAAATCAGAATTGAGATTTGTCAAGATCATCAAAATAAGGATGTTGCATTGATTTTTTGGCTAAGATTCTCTTGGATGGTTTATAAATTAGCATTTTATGCAAGGAGACACCAAACAATTTTTAGTAGTTTACTTAAAAATAGAAAAAGTAAAAGAAGGAAAAGAAAGAGCATCCACAATGGAATTAAAATTAAAATATATGGAAGGCACTTATAGAAAAATCCACACCATTTGGTTCCAAGTCAAGAAAAACAAGGCTTAAATCTTGATGCTTCCATTGAGGATAGGCATGTCAGTTTCTCAACTTAGTCATTTCTAGCCATACATCTTCATTGTGAGTTCCAAGATACCTATTGCACACAACAATCTCTCATGAATAAAATAACTTGAAATTTGAGATGCTCTTATAAGGTCTACATGATAGGTGCTCATGATGAGGTTAACTTCAAATGAATAACTTGAAATTCCCATGCTAACCTTCACACACACTTTTATAATGGCTTAAAATTATAATTGAGATTTATCAAGATAATCAACATAAGGATGTTGCATTGCTTTTCTGGTTGAGATTGTCTTGGATGGCTCATAAATCAACATTTTCTGCAAGGAGACACCAATCAATTTTTAGTAGGTTACTTACAAATAGGCAAAGTAAAAGAAGAAAAAGAAAGAGCATCCAAAATGGAAATGAAATGAAAATAGATGGAAGGCACTTATAGAAAAAAAATCCACACCATTTGGTTCCAAGTCAAGAATAGTAAGGCTTAAATCTTGATGCTTCCATTGAGGATAGGCATACTAGTCTCTCAACTTAATCACTCCTGGCCATACATCTTCATTAGGAGTTCCAAGATACCTATTGCACACAACAACCACTTATGAATAAAACATGAATAGAACATAACCAAACTATTACTTTCCAACCTTTTGGAAACTTGTAAGCTATTATAAAAATAACACAATTTAATCCTCCACTTAGTTTACTAATCTATATAGAATACCCTGATTTTTTTTTTTCATTCTTTTGAGAAAAGATAAAATACTATTGAACTTTATATCCTTCGCCACAGTTCTAAAAATAAAGTGTGCTACATTTCCAAGTCTAATAACTTCATCAATCACCTACATACATGATATAAAAATTAGATGATAGAATTTTCATCATAGAATTGGCATCATACAAATTAATGTGCATACAAGTATAAATTAATAAGAACCAATGTGTATAATTACAAATTAATCCAACAAACCATCTAGGTTTGCTCTACTATTTATTATTGAACAGTCTAGATAATTGAGAGGGGAGGGGGCGTGAATTAGTTATCCCAAAACACTTTTATTTGTTTACTTAATCTAGAGCAATCATAAACCATTCATATATTAATTAAAACTGACATGAACATGCAAGCATCAAACAACACCATGCATAATGAGCACCATAAATTATGTGGAAACCAAGATGGGAAAAACCACGAAGAATGATAGTTCTCAATTATAAAACACCGGTTAAGGTGACACCAGTTAAGGTGATTTTTACAAGGGCTCACTTTCAAGTTTCTCACTATAGGGTCGCTCACTACCGGTGGGCTCACTGCCCAAGATACGAAAACCACTTATTGCAAAAATGGACAAAACATTAATTGATGAAGCTGCATCTACATATCCATGAATTCAGCTATGGTTAAGAGCACAACATCTGATTACAATAGATCTAATTAAGAATCTTCTGTCAACTTTCCTTCCACTACTTCATCAAAATAGATTACTTCTACTTGGCAGTTTCCTTCACTTTCTTCTCTGATCCTTGTCTTACAATTCTTCACACCTTTATCACTGTTCGCACATTCCACACTTCCTTGTATTCAAATTTTTGAAGATGTTCCACATACATGTATATATGCACCTAGAGAACAAAATGAGTCGGCCTAGAAAAAAATATTGACTTGAGGAATAACCTTGAAGTATTCAATAAGGCTTGACACACTAGCGTTGGACCCAAAAGATAGGTCACACGTAAGGGATATTCTTACCATGTTACATCGGGACCCATACAATGGTCATACATAAGATATAGCATTGTTACCAAAATATAGATAACATTGAATTATATGAGATATATTCTTGATTCGATGGGAATGCCACAAACAAGACCAAATCTCAATCAATATAAGTTCTAGTACCAATCAAAGAAACACAATCTGACATACCAAAACATATAACATGCAACATGAATGTCCAAATAGCAAGGATACCCAAAATAAGCTTTAGACACAAAAAATGATATCAAAAGATTATTCTTAAATATTCGACATGATCTGTCTTCTACAAATGTCCCAAAAATAAGCATTGCCATATTTGGATCGAGGATAATCATCTACACTACACATCATAAAATACGATAGGAGGGATCATTTATGTATATCATCTAGAGCACAACCTTTAGGATCCCATATTTTGATGTCAATGACAACAATGCTAAACCATCTCAACAACCTTTCAACAATATCTACCTTTGGCATTGATGGAAAAACAACAAAAGTTCAAAATCATAAAACTCTAAAAGTCCAACTCCAAAACTCCAAGCACTCCCCCTTAGTCAAGCAATTCAATATCTCTTCTCGTTTCAATTTTTCTCTTCATTTTCTCCCCCTTCTGCCATCAAAGGAAAAGGGGGGTATGTGCAGGATAATGATGGGCCAAAAAGTTGTTATATGTAAGTGACATGATGACCCATCTGGCTGGCGAATTTTTTTTAACCTAAAATTGATGAAACGAAAAAGGTTTTTAAAGGAGATTCTCAACTTTTCGTCAATATAAATTATTCTTTACTTTGAATTTAATAAATTATTATTATTCAATTTCTATTTGAATTATGACTAAAGTCCTGATTGATAGGCTGATTGAAAAAAATCTATAACTTTCAAACAATATCACATTTTTTGAATCTGAAACATGTGTCACATTCTATGCTTTACATACTATAGGATTAAAAAAAAATTGAATTTCATGAAGTTTTGACCAAGTTAAGGTGGTTAGACATACAATTTTTTATAATTTTAAAAATTTGTAATAAAAAATCATAATTAATTATTTACATGGAAAAAATTACAAAAAAATATGCATCACATCGGGACATGAGTCCTCTACTTATATCTAAAATCTTATAGAAAAATATTATCATTTTATTGTGGTTAGGGTGGTTAGACAGAAACCTACTCCTTATTTTTTCATTGAAATTTAAGTACTACTACATTGAAATTTCAAATTTTCACCAAATAGATTTAAAAAATAAATAAATAAACCTTGTAGTTTATAAACTAAAATCAATTTTCTACAGATTCTATTCTTACATATTTTTGAAATAATATAGATAAATTATTCGTTTTTTTACGTCAAGTTGCCTAACTCTGATTTTCTGAATTTTTATTTTCACTTAAGGGCCTGTTTTTTCCATGGTGATCCTATAGATACCTAGGGCCAAAATATGAACATTCAGGAACTCAAGTAAAAATAAATATTTTCACATGAAACATCTTCTTGTACCTTTCTCTCATAGTTGGAAGAATCCTCTTCCAAGCTAGGATTGCAGAATCCATTCTAGTACACATGTTATCTAGTAGAGTCAACAACATAAATGAGGATGACCAGTCTGAAGACAGGCACTGTCATTCACAATATTTTTCAATAGAAAGTACCCCAAAGAGATGATCCAATCAGACCTCAAAAATTGATTTGACCAACCATAAAGTTCTAACCACATTTTCTCTCTGACTGTAAACAAACAATAACTTAGCTTGAAAATCTCCAAATTTTATTCTTTTTCTCCATCTTTATCTTTGAAGAAACTAAAAATCTTTCCAATCTCATTCATCTTAGATTCAGTGGATTCAATTTTGCTTCTAAAGTTATCAACCGCAGTAGGCTACCAAAGACAATACCTGTAGATGGACATTTCCTTAATGCATTCTCTTGTCTCACAAATGTGTTTGGATAAATTTAGTTTGGATTTGACACATCTTCTCTCAATCATAGCTTTGAACTTGTGTCCTTCAGGTCCTTCCAGTGATGTCCTTTCTTCAAAAATTTATTTTAGATCATCTGGTAAAGAGTCAGAAACATCTAAAACAGTAATACCCTTTTTGAGAAAATAATCAACCAAACCATCATCAATTCTAAGCGTATCCATCGAAGGTCAGGCACATCACTTTTCACCAGCCTTCATTCAACATAAAACAAATTTCATTTGGATAAAAAGAGTCAAATCTAGATAGAGATTCATCTTCCTTTCCCTTTTCTTCTAAGACATATCTTTTGTGTTTGATTTCCTCCTTTTAGGTTTCAAAGGGGAACCACCAATGACAACCTCTAACTCCTTATCAGAGGAGCAACCCTCCTCAAAATGACTATTGGGCATAGCATTAGACACTATCACACTAGAGCACAAATCCCTTTGCAAGGATGAGAAATAGAATTTGCATGCACTTGCATTGTATTCCATACATTCCAAATATCTATAAACTTTTTGTTTGATAGGGATGTCAGACTTCTAGTTAATATTTTCCTTTGACGATAGTGAAATCAAAAAGTAAAATACTAAACATATGAGCATAGACCCAAACCAGAAAGGATAACTTTCAACCAAAGATATTCCAAAATTCTCAATTAGGTTTTCTATTACCATGCTACATAGATCAAACTGTTTTTTTTCCTTCACCATTTTATGTGCAAGATATACAACAATAGCCAAAGTAGATTCTTCATGATTTCTAAAATGTATTTTATAAGTGATGTTGTAAGAAACATACCTTACTTTAAGATCAACAATGGTATTTATCAGTAGAGCTTTGGAGGATTTGTTAATACTAGTAAGTTCCTCCACATCTCTACATTTCACCATTTTCTTCCCAGGGAGGTCACCAATACTTAACAAACCAATAATAGCTTCTATGGTCTCCTTCATGATCAAATAGGCTTTGTCCAACACAATGTTGCCATCCTTGAGTCAACTCAATAGGAACAAGATAGACTCTTTGTCAAAAAACCAAGGAAATTCTCGCCATAAAGCCATACCTAGAGTACTTACATTATACGACTCATCTATCCTCAAGCCTAGTTCCATTTCTTTCATCTTTCGATGAACAAACTCATCCAATTCAACTCCCTTCAGCTTTAGTAAAATACCGCCTCAAGATTTTCTTCCAATCATCATAGATTCCATTGTTGCGCTTGGCTTCTTCAATCCTTTATCGCTCAATGACAAACACTTCTTCTTCCTTGAAAAAAGAGAAATGATTTGAAACTCCACCTTTTATCCTTAATCTATCATGATGAATTCATCGCCAAAATGTGCATTAATGATGCCAACAATTGTAATTCACTTTTCAATAAACTAGATTAACCTTGATTTTGCAACATCACTCGGATCTAGCTTATTCATGCCAGAAACACATCAATATTTATTCAGAGAGGGGGAACCAACATGATATGCATTTCAAAACTCCCCTTGAGCCAAGGCAATTTTGGTCAATTACCGGTAGAGCTAGTACTGAGATCCGATACCATAGAAGGGTTCTCCTCACTCATTTCCTTTTTCTTCTACACCGTAGTCACCTTCTTCTTAGATACATATTATTCTACAACCTTATTTTATTCTTCAGTCCTTTCTAGAGTAAAATATCTGCATGTGTTAGCAAAATGTCTGGGTTGACTGCACTTGTGACATCTTTGTTCTGACCTAACTAAGTGAAACCTGGATCTGCACTGATTAGATTTGTGACCATGACCATAGCACAAATAGAAATTACCATGAAAGATATTGTTCATTCCATTCCTTTTAGCTTGATTAGATAATTCACTTTTGCAATGACTTGCTTTGAGACTAGACTTGTGATAATTAAAGCATTGAATATCCGGTTCCTTCCTGCTTCTACATTCTACAGCCTTGTGCCCAAATTTCTTGCATAGAAAATACTGACCATTGAAAGATAAGTACCTTTGAGAATTTAGCTGTCTCATCAGAGGTATTTTTGTAGATCTTCTAGAGTTCCAAAATTTTCATGTTACACTAGATCTTGCTTCAGCTTCCACTACATTATCTTTACCCTTAGTGTTCTGATTTAATTTTTCACCTGAGAAGACAAGTCCTTCCTTATGCTTATGACATTTCTGTAGGGACAAAATTTTATCTATAATCATGCTACTTTAACACACACTAGCTTTTGATTTCATCCTCTCTAACTCTTGATCGAAATTCTAAATTTCTTCTTCTTTCTATTTGATGGTATCTTTGAGATTTTATTTTGTCTTCTTCCATTATTCTATTTTTTTTGTTTATGGTTGTTGATGCAAGATTTTGCAGGGGGCAGAAATATTATGGGAAAATTAGCTATTGGGGGAAATCTATGTGCTTAGCTAAGTGACCTTCGGGTTTTATCGAAGTTGACTTTTCATTTTAGTGGGGGAGGTAAAGGGTTAGGAAGATAACTAAAAATGTTAAATCTAGACTAAAGGTGATGCGCCAAATCATGAACGAAATTACCTCAGCACAGTGATAGATGTAAAGGCTAGAACCACTAAATGTTTTTTATTAAATAAATTTTCTCAAAAGCACTTTAAAACATAAGAACACCTTCTAACTACATAGCATAATCTAGTACAAATTTGACCAACACAGAGGAGTCGAAACATGATCTATATTTATTAATCTATAGAAGACTACAAAAATTTGAAGAACAGACATTCATATATTATAGGAAAATAATAACACAATCTAACAGTCTTATCAAATGCATGAAAAATAAAAATATTGAATTGATTGGCATAGTCTGTAAAGTTCAAGTTCAATAAAAATATTACAGAGGTTATTCCCAGTGCTCGAGAAGCTTTAATCTATATAATAACAACCTCATAAAAGAGAAGTAGGGTTGTTTATATAGGCCAATCCACCGCCTGAAAACCACAGAGAAAGATGCCTTGATTAGACATCGATGCCCCAAATACCCTTGAGTCGACACCGAAAAGAAGGATCGCTCAATAGTGTTCCAGCAAAGCCGTCTTAGAGAAGAGAAGGCCATACAACAGCATAAAAGAACACATGACATTGAAGAAGAAAATATAGTGGCAAGAGAGAATAAACGGCGTAGGTAGCAATTCCTAGAAAACTGGCCCACAAGAATATGCCATGTATCAAGAAAACAAAGCTTAGAAAAAGAATGAGGGATACCCCAGTGAAAAGCTCCAAGAGGAAGCCACGTGGGTGACGCCAAACAAAGATAACTGCAAAGTAGGCCCATCTAGGGAAATGGTCAAAGAAAGCCATGCATCACACACATAGAATTTGGGAAAAGAAAAGCGATACGGACCGGTAGGAATCTCCGTTAGGAGGCCACATGGCAAATGAAGAAAATTTGCAAGCGATAAAAGATAAGGCAAAGCTGCAAAGGAAAAATAACTGTGAAAGCTAGCAGTTCTTGAAATAAAGTTCATATTATGGTGTCTCACAAGGATATTTCACCTGCGGAATGAAGAACCCCATAAACCTTGGTTGAGCATCTCATTATCGGTCACAGCTTAGAGAGGGAATTTTGTAGACTAGTCCAGACCTCATTTGATGGTGTAGAGAGGGATCACAAATTTTCATGCACCAATTTGAGATCGATGATTGCCTTAAAAGGCAATCCACTTGATACTTTCACCTCCAATTCAAGTTGGAAAAATATTTGTGCCAGCTAATGCACGATACCTTCAATTTTCTCAGTGTTCAGAGATTGATCAAAATATTGGAAAAAAGAAAGGTCCTACTTCTTCTCTTCGGTCCTTGCAATTATGTGCTCGACACCTGATACCGCCTGATCTGCGATGAAGGGAAAAGGGAGGCCTCACTGAGTTAAGTGAGAAAATTTTTCCTGCATGTCACTGGTAATTTGGTTCAATCTGGCTCTGCATTCTGCTACATGTTGGACTGCCTCATGCATGGAAATGAGAATGTTCACACCCATAGCCGCCATTGTTTGATCCTAAATACCAAGCTGCTTAGAGCCTCATTGGAAGTCATATACAGCTTGCCCAATAGTATCCTAGCCTTCGAAACTTTATCAAAAGTCATCTCCTGCACCTGCATAATTGTTTCACTAACTGTTCCATATAGGTCGGTTGCCTGCACCATAAAATTTAGGGTGGGATGCAAAGTAAGGCATAATGCCTTGAACTTATCCCAGTATGACGCATATAACTCTTTGGAAATTTCCAACGAGCTCATCCATGGTGCAGGAGGTTGGGCTTTCGAAAGATCTAACTTCGCAACTCTGTTGTTGAGGTCCGTCCTCAGCTCCAATAAGCTTTCATCCAATACGGGCATCTAGCTTCTTAGAGTGGAAATTTATTTCTCATTTCTTCCAAGGCTAATTTGGCCTACTTTCTCTTCTCAATTTCCATCTCTAAAGTGACATTCATCTCATTTACCTCATCATTTGTGGTCTTCCAGAGCTGCTTCATACCTTTATTCATTTGTATTAAGTCAGCACAAAGTTTTTCTTTGTTTTCCTAGCTCTACTCAACCTCATTTTGTAGGACTAGAACAATCTTCGCGCCCATAACCTGAAGCTCATTGATTTTTCTTTCAAAAGCACTCCTCTCCTTTTACAGGCAATTTATCTCATTTTCTTGGGCTTTATACTTGTTTTCCCAAATATCAACCTTCCCTTTTAACTCCTTCAACTACTTCTCCTTTTTCCTTGCTTGATGATTGAACTTGAGTTAATTAGTGGTTACTACCCTCTGAGTCTCCTCCATCAGCTCAACCTTATCCTATGGATGAGCCTGATGGAAATCTAGCCCAACGGCATTGACAAAGTAATCACTCAACAACATTTCTCTTAATGGTTTGATCACATTGGGGGTGATTTTAGCAAACATCATAGAATTCTAACTTTCATGGAATATCGTTTGCAAAAGAGGCTTTGCTTGCCTGCCTGCATCTTTTTCTTTTCTTTTTGAATTTGTCTTGCACGGGCACTTTTTTTTACATCCACCTGGGAAAAATATTCCTAGGAAGAAATACCTAGTCCACCAGCAAAAGGAAACTCCTAAGGGACTACTAGTGGGAAGGAAAGCCTACTCAGCACGTCAATGGAATTTCTAGGCCTCGTAATAAATACCGGGGAGAAGGGTGGGATGAATTAGCCACTTAGAGATGATGGTAATATGGTATGAGGAAAGGTCGGGGAAGCACCAACTGGAAGGCCAAGCCTTGGGGATGGAAAATGTTGGCTCATAAGGTCAGGACTAGAGACCAATTGTGTTCTAGGGGTGGAATGAAAAGCAGAGGATGGAAATGGAAAACCAGGAGGGAAAGGAGTGGACTACCCGAGATTTCCAACGACAGAAAAAAAATGGTGTAGACGGAGTGGAGACTAGAGACATAGTAGAGAGAGAAGAGGGAGGAAATAATAATTGAGGCTCTTGAAGACCCAGAACCGATGCCACCACTTCAACATGTTGTGACTCCATCCCTACAAAGGACTCTCTTGTTCGCTATCTTTTCTCCTCTGAAGAATCCTCAACATTCAAGTTCACCCTCAGCCTACGACCAGAAATTCTTTGCTCTTCCTGCTCGATCTAGAGGAGCTTGAAGGCTCTGAAATTTGTGTATTTGAAGAACCCTCTTGCTGGGCAGGCTGTCCATTGACATCTTCCTCATTTTTTTGCTCTTTTTTAGTGACAGGGGCGTTCTGGGTTACCTCCTCCCCGGGTTCCCTAGCAGCTCCTCCCTTCTCATAGTACTTCTCAAACTCCAAAGGTTTTAGAGATTTCTCGCTATTTGGGTGTTACTGAACCCAAATGTTATCAAATTTGTCATCCAAGTCCACCTCCTGGGAAAGGCCTCATGTTGTCTTTATCTCCTTCCTGTATATCCTGAACTCTCTAATTCTTTTGGGCTTCCATTTGAGCTTATTCAACTGGCTGCACAGGTATGGGCTCATCTTCTAGTTTTGGTTGGGCTTTCCCACAACATGATAAAATTTTAACCACGGCGTTCGCCCCTCTGTAGTAGGAAAATATTCAAGGCATACATAAAATTTCAAATTCCCCTCTTCAACATTTCTCCGAGGGTCCCAAAATGGTCGGGGCTGGTGTGGAATTTTTCTGCCAATCTCTAACAGATATTTTCCTAGGTTGTATTGCCATGTGTCATTGATAATTACCAACCCAAGATGACCCAACTTTGAGTACAAAATATTTGACGTAGTAACCTTTGAAGTCCTTTTCTTAACCAGTGATACGAAGCTGAACATGATAGGCAACACCAAATAGGAAGTCAAATGCCTTCCTTCCCAGTAGCCATTCACAATATTACATAGCTGTCGTGACGCCTCCAAGGCGAACACTCTTTCGAAAAAAATGTGTGGCAGCAAGAAGGGCTCCCGGATAAAGCCTCGCATACAGAACATAGTGAAATCAGAACCAAAGAACCAATTGCAAGGTGGCAAGAGGCCTCCCAACCATAATTTTTGTCTTGGTGTCAAACACATTGACATGCTGCTCCTAGATCCATCCTAATCCTACAAGGTCAAAGCTAGGAACGAATCCAAAAATGTGTAATAATCAAAAAATTTCGATAGGATGAGAGTCCATGTTGACACTGGCTTCCGCACACTACTTTTGTCAAAAACGAACAGGGCCATGAATTGCTTGAAATAGTCAAGATTTTGATACAAAATCAAGTAGGCCAAGAAGGAAGAATACCAAAATCTAGAAACAACTTCGAATTCCCGTAGCTGCTGGATCATCCCATCTACAATAACCTTTGCAAAGTCCATAAGCGGAGGCATGTGTTTTTTCCTCACCATGAAGTTGAGACTCATTTGGAATTTGAAAACTCCCTTGTCTATATCCAGCCCACAAACCAACGCCAACATAGAAGCGACATATGTAGACCCTGATTTTAAAGCACCCAGAGCAATTGGGAATCTGGAAGGTGTTGAAGCATCTATTGACTAAGTGGTCCTAGTGGAATAAAACTATGGCACCATCCAAAATGTTCTCCAACATTCTTGCATACTTTTCACGTCAAAATCTTCAAAAAATTTGGGTAGACAGAACGGGATGCATAGCATATCTTGCAGGGCATGAGGCTTGATAACTACCCTCAAATTAGGGCCTCTTATAACTTTGGTCTAAGGATCAAATCTTGCTGCACATGCTACTATAATTTCTGGGAAATAATGCACCAGAGGAACCATGTACTAGGGAAGCCCACAGTCCCATAGACGTTTGTTGAAAGGGGCTAACAATATTTTCATTTTTTTGCATGCAGCCTCCCTTAGGCTCTTGAGATTCTAAGATAAATCAGGATCGAAAACATTATCCCAACCCTCTGATACTAGGGCTTGATTTCTAGGAGAAATCGTGCCAAGAATTTTTTGGTCTGATTGACGGGTAAAGGGCCAGGATGACTTTGTTGGGATGCCTGGGGTAGCATAAGACTCTTGGCTATATATGTCTACATAGAGCACCGCCAATCTTCGCTCAATAATGCTCTCAAGGACCAGGACCTATGTTGAACTTCCTACAATATCAACCATTTTCTCTTTGTATTTGCAAGAGGCTTTGTAAATTTTTCAAATGACTTAGCTTTTGAAAAACTTTCTCTCTTTGCGAATGACTTAGTCGTTTTCACCTTTTAACAACTTGTCACCATAAATTCCATTTGCATGCCTAACTCGGTTTTTGATTTTAATGAAAAATGGCTAAGCAAGTGTATGCCCCAGCCTTTCACATTTAGTTTCCCAATACACCTCCAGCTTTTTCAAGCCTACGAAGACATCGCCAACCTACCAAAATACTCCTTAAATTTAAGAGACATGACTTCGCATGAGGTGGCACCTAATTTTTTATTGGAAAAAATACCACGATGGCCTTGCCATATATTTCATGAATTATTTTGCATTTACTGACCTCCTGATTGTACTTGGGCACATCACCCAATGACCTTATCAAAATATTTGCCTTGATTCTATCGAGACAACAGCTACTCATGCAGACACTTGGCCTATTTTCTTTTAATTCACCAACTTGAAGGAAGCAAGTTGCAACTGCACCTGGTCATTCACATCAACTCACACACCACGACATTGATTATCAAGGCCTGATAGTGCCATTTTCTTTTGATGTAATCATAGCTTGTCTCGTTGGGCGAACCCCGACCAATCTATATATAGGGCTCCTAGCAACTTTGCTAATCACAATTACCTTCAACATTCTTATTTAGTAGGCCCTAGTTAATCTTATAAATTTCATTCTTAAGTTAGAGTAGCAAGCAATAATGGAGACACCGATTAGACTGGTTTGCAAAAAGAAGTAGGTCACATTTTTAGGAAAAAATAGGTGCAGGTGCCTGAAGCGCATGAAAGGCATCAAGAACCTATTATATGTGAAGTCGATCAAATGGGTCCTTGGAAAAGATTATGTAGAATATGAGGATCAATACAAGGTGAACACCGACATCTCCTCTCACTTCATCACCTCGCTTCTAGACATTAGTGTTTCCAAGTGCATATTATGAAGTTGATCAAGCGAGTGTTCCCTCGGCGCTGCCTTGGAGGATTGGAGCAAGTAGTACGAGCTGTCGTATTTGATCGTGGGGTTCCTTCTATTCACAACCTATGTCGACTGCTACTACATGGAGGACCTATGCCAACTAGGCCCTTTTTTTCCGACTTTGAGTTTGAGACCCACGAAGAAAATCACTCCAAGATCCATGTCGGCTGCTTCTTCCTCATGCAGATACATCGTATCGAACCATTCTGAAACCTCCAGTGGTAGGAGGATTTCGAGAGAATAGTGTTCCCTCACCTTAAGCCACTAGTTACTGTTGTTTCTGGGCCATCCACCACTTGAGAAGAAAAATAATCCCAATTTTGCTTTTTCCCTTTTGTCAGCCTCCCACCTCTGAGTGGATATGTATGCATATTTTGATACAAGGCCACTGGCCTCTACCATATAGAATGTTAAGGTTTCGGAAATAATATAATACTCATGTTTTTTTTATATCTTGGCTCATTTACAATTTATTTCAATTTCTTGCAATACTATTGTCATTTTCAAAAATCACTGAGAGAACCCAAAACTTAAAGCAAGAAAAATAATTACATATTTACAATTTACAAACTCACTGCATAAGTAAGACTAATTAAATTTTTTAAGGTGTATTCCATTAAATAGAATACCAAAGGCATTACCTTCTATGTCTTCTAACTCAAAAGAGTTAAACTATTTGCACTGAAGGATCTTAAAAGGCCCTTCCCAGAGACTATCAAACTTTCCATGCTTGTCAGGATTCGCCCCACGCTCGTTGCGCTTGAGCACCAAGTCCTCTAATTTTAGCTCTTGGTCAGACATCTTTTTGTCAAACCACTTCTTAACCACCTGTTGGCGGCTATTCATGGCCTCGAGAGTATGCTCTCTTTTATCTTTTACTTCTAGTAACTCAGAAAAATGCACCTCGATTGCTCTGTTCTGCTCGATTTCAAGAGATTTCAACAATTGGAGAGTAGGGATTTCCATAGCAATGGGAAGCAATGCCTCCTTCCCATACACCATCTCATAAGGGGATGTCTTTAATATCTTCTTGGGTGTGATATGGTCTGCCCGCAACACTATTCAAAGGTTTTTGTGCCACTCCCTCTGGTGTTCTGAGACTATCCTTTTGATTAACCCGATGATGTTTTTATTTGTAGATTCTGTGAGGCCATTCCCCTGAGGGTAATCATTAGAAGAGGTTTTCAAGAAAACCCCATATTTCAATGCAAATCGGCTCATCTTAGAGCCAAGGAAAGCTTTAGCATTATTCAAAATAATTGTTTTCGGCAGGCCAAATCTCACTACCAACTTCTCTAGGAAGTTAACAATTTCTACTTCCATTGGATTTTTTAAAGGCACCACCTATGCCCATTTGGTGAAGTAGTCAGTTGTTGTTAATATCAACTTGTGTCCAGCTGAGGAAAAAGGGTTAATCATTCCAATGAAGTGTAGACCCGATTGAGCAAAAGGTTTCTCCACTACTATAGGTCTTAGTGGCATAGGAGCATTCTTCTTTTTCCAACATAAAATTGGCATTCATTGCAAGACTTTACTAATGAAAATGAATCATTGGATAGTGTTGGCCGAAAATAACCAGCACATATAATTTTAACTATTGTAGTTCCAGTAGAAAATTGTCCCCCAGTTGGGCCATTGTGATATTGATCTAATATTATTTTGGCTTGTTCCTCATTCACACATCTTAGCAAGACACCATTAAAATTTCTTTTGAAAAGTACTCCTTCTAGGAGAACATAACTACTATTTTGCAATCAATAGAACCGTCTCTTAAAGGAAGGGAGATTGGTCGGATACCTTTTGGTTTGAATGAAGTTTATTCTAGCCTATAGCCAATCACCCTCAGAGCTTTCTTCATTCAGTAACACAAGTTTCAAGACTTCGAGCTCCATTACTAGTTCATTTTTTTTGCGAGGTATTCACATAGTCCTTTTCCCTTGATAGTCTTGATAGGCCTGGTCTCAATATCATACTCTAGGATCTTGGTAATCCAGTTAGCTCTTTTCTCTATGATCTCTCCTTCCATAATATATTCCCACACACTAGGATGTGGTACACAAAAATCATCTTATTGTATGATATCAACTGTCAGAACTTCTTAAGCCCTTTCACAATAGCAAAGGCCTTATTTTCTACAAAATTGTATCTTACCTCATACTCCTTTAAGGTACATGAGTAGAAAGCAACACAAGATTCTTTTTTTATCATCATCCTTCTGCATAAGCATAGTGGCAATATTGTTGTCGCCACCAAAAACATACATGAGAAAGTCCTTTTATAGGTCCGGGTTGATTAATATAGGGGTAGAAGAAATGACCTCTTTTGTAAGTTTAAAAGTTTTTCTGGCCTTTGTCGTCCACTTGAAAGTATGATCCTTTTTTAGCATCAAGGTAATCGGCTGAATGATCCTTGCAAAATCTACAATGAATCGATTGACATGAAGTTGACCTTACCCAAAAAATATTGCACTCCCTTCTTGTTTATGGGTAACAGAAGCTCTCGGATTGCATCAACTCTTTCAAGATCAATGCAAATGTCATCCTTCGACCCAAAATATCCCACTAGCTTCCCTTGGGGGACTCTAAACACACATTTCTTCAGGTTCAGATAAATCCTGAATTCCCGACACTTCTAGAAGACAAGCTTTAAATGATCAAAGTGATCATCGACGGATTTGGAGAACACTGTCAAATCATCCAGATAGATAAGTATAATCTTATGTATTAAATCCTTAAAGGAAATATCCATGACTCTCTGAAAGGTGGCATCAACATTTGAAAGCCTAAAGGGAATCTTGGGATATGCATATGTACCCCACTTTGTGGTGAACACTATTTTGTGTTGGTCTTCTTCTTTTACCCGAATCTGATTGTAGCCTGAAAAACCATCCAACATTGAAAACATTTTAGAACCAGCTACGGTTTGTAAAATTAGCTCCATAGAAGGAAAGGGTTAATGATCTTTCAGGGATGCCCTATTCAAGTCTCAGAAGTCTACACATAGTTGTATATTACCGTTCTTCTGGACTGGCACCAGGTTTGACACCCAAGTGCTATGTTTGATTGGAAACACTATTTGGGACGCAATCAATTTATTTAATTCTTGTGACATAAGTGACTCAATCTTTAGGCTCACACACCTCTATCTCTAACGAACCAGCTTTGCTCCTTCTGATAGCTCAATTGTACATGCTGAATAATCTTGGGGTCATATCCCTTAAGATCATCATATGACCAGGATACTACGCTTGGATATTCCTTGAAAAAGTGCTTTAGCCTATCTTTATTCTTTTGAGATACTTCCTTACTAACATTGAGCTTTTTGTCTTCTCCAATAGGCAGATCGATGTAGTCACCTTTCTCAGCTACAAGCTTCCTTTTATCTCTCCTTGCATTGTCAGAATCGAAAAGACACTCCAGAGTGACTAGGCCCCTTGGAAGCTTGTTGGATTTTAACTGGATTATTTGATCCCCGTAGGCTTTGGCAATCTTTGGTTGCATTTGGTCAGAAAATTCCCTAGATGATTGGAGAAATGATGCAATATGAGAATCACTATCGAACACTTGCCAGCCTTAATTATTGTTGGGGACAATAGGTCTTACAATTACTCTCACTACTTGCTTATTCTTTAACAACTCTCAGGCTAGCTCAAACTGAGCCCCGATAGTTTCCATCCTGCTAGCTTCAGAGTTTTTCTCTCTTTGTATAGCCTGAATATTAAATTCCTTAAAGCTTTCAATAAGATCCGAGACTCTATGCCAGTATGATCACATACAGGCATTCTTTACGGTAGAAATCCCTTGGATTTGGTTAACCACCAATTCTGAGTCTTCAAACACTCTTATTTGCTTTGTGCCCATTTGTTCTCCAAGTCTCAAACCATGGACAAGACCTTCATATTCTTTGTTCGAGCATGTGAACTGGAAGCGATAACACCTCAAGGTATTTTCTTCAGACGGAGATGTCAAACATATTCTTTCTCCAACTCCTACTCTACATCTTGCTCCATCAAAGTGAAAATTCCAAAACTTCGAGGATCTTTCGCCTTCAAACTCTTTAGTAACTCTGGGCATAAACTAGCCTTCCTCATGTATGACACAGGTTTTGAGCCGAGTTCCATGATAATTCTCAAAAGGGTCTGTATCTATAAACTCATTCAATAGAGCTTCTTCATTCTCCATCCGAGAGCTAGTAGCCTCTTCTTCTTCCATAAATTCAATATTGAAACTTTCTTCCTGGGTAATTGAAGTACGTTCCGGTTCAAAGTTGAGTAAGGCCTCGTCAACAACATGTTCAGAATGAAAACTTTCAGACAAAAGTTTCATCTTGGCTCCATGTTTGGTTCTCAAGATCAGGGGTGACTTGTCTAGTGCAAGATATCCTCCAACATTTGCTTTGAATTCTTAGGACAAACAAATCCAAAACAGATGAGGGACATCAATGAGTATGGTATCTTGATTTATAGTGATACTAGGGCAAGAAAATAATGTCATAGGCAATCCCTTGATTACCCCGACGATATCAACTTTATTTCCATCCAGCTGCATGACTCCCTTGTTAAGAGGCTCATATTTTAACACCAAAGCATTGTCTACTTGCTTAGGCATGACAGTGGTGCTAGCACCAGATTTGATCATACAATTATGTAACAACTTGTCACCAATGATAATCTTAAGAAAGAAAGGCTTAAGTTTAGGCTTACTCTCTTTTTCGGCTTCGATCTTTTCTTCCGGTTGATTTGTTAGCACTTTATCCAGCTCTAGCTTGGATATATTTTCTTCAGTGGGCTGCCTAGGCATTCTCGCATCTTCCTCTCCCAAAAATGCTTTTAGTAATAGCAAGGTGATCCCACAATAGTGGTTTACAATTTTTGGCCAAACTAGACACTGAAATTATTATTTTTAACTAAATCTTCACATTCAGGCACATATAGCGGCTAAACCATGAGGAATTTGAAGATGATGTAAAATAGAGTTTCATTAAATTTTGTTGTTAGATTCTAAAAAAAAAAAATTTAAAAAAATTTTGGAATAAAATTGCACTTTTTTTTCCATCTCCCACGAAAACTAGTTTTTTTCAGAAAACAACATTTTTAAAAAGTGACGCTCACCGTATACAACATAAATTTTTCTGTATGAAGGATAATTTTTTTTTTTTTGAATTTAGATTTGTAACTATGATATCTAGCACTTTCATTTGGTCTCATAGCTTTTTATTCAATATTTTTTCCTTAATAGAGTTTCGAAGTCAAACCAATTGCAATTCAAACATAGGCAGACTGTATACAACATAACTTTTTATGTATGTATCAAAACTCAATTTTGTTTTTTTTAATGGATCAAGGACATCAATACCCAGTATGAACATATTTAAAAAAATATTATTTTGATACTTTTCTATTTTTCCACATGTGCAAAACAGAGAGCTTGATTTTCGCTAAAAAACCTATGTTGAATAAAACTAAAAAAACACATACATTATAAAACCAAAACATATTAAAATTATATTCATGGGATATCTCATTTTGAGGACTACCATAATCATTTAAAATAAATTTTAAATGAATTCATTTGATCCCACAAAAGTTAAATCAAAAGTGATTTTTTATTAGCATTTTGATAGGTGTAAAGGAGACTAATTTATAGGTATGGTTTAAAACTAGCGAGGTTATATCCAAGGGGGTTTGATCTAAGGTGGTTTGATCAAATCCTCTTCAATTGGAATCCTTAAAATGGAACTTTTAAAGGCTTAAATCATTATATTTTCTAAAAATATGTGATTTCAGCAAAAATCAATTCCTCTTAGAAATTGTAAACTAGCTTTATGGGATCACCCAAACCCTTCTGCTCCGGAATAGCCAAGACATCCTGCACATAAGCATTGGTAGAATATTTCTTCATATATTCCACTACATTAAACTATGCTCATGACTAATGAGTCATGGTTGCTTGCTCCTTAGGTCTCCCAGTTTGTGTAAGCCTTGCAACTCGTATATCTGGTTGTTTGGGAACAACCAGGGTGATCATAGGAACCTTTTCCTTTGGTGGAGGTGGGTTCAGAGAGCTAGGAGTAGCCACGTTAGACTAGTGTGGGACTGACAACGAACCTGCCGATGGACTGGGTGTCAACTGAGATGGAGCATTGGTCGACGGAGATGTGAATTCTTTGGTTAGTCTCTACTTTGAGCACGTGTTGTAGTTAGATTGTAGTTGGGGAATTTGTGTTAAAGGAATGTCATTCAGGAATGTTGATTCTTCTCCTTCCATCCATGAAAAGAGTGCTTGGTTTGGAACTATGTTTAATTCCTTCTCAATGGACATCCCTTGAATTTGGGCAGTGAGGACTATATTTTCCATTTGGTGAGAGGCATATGTTTGGTTTCTAGGGTCAGGTGTGCCACTTTGGCTACATTAATCTGCAATCTTCTGTTGCAAATTTCCCCGTGGAAAATTTAGGGGCATGTGTGCATCATTACAAGGAAAACACCACAAATTAGATTCCTTGGCTAGGTTATTATGTCCTACCACTAGCTCCTTACTTGAACTAGGATGAACAGTCTGCATTGGCAGGGTCACTAGAACAAATTGATTATTTAGTTGAACTTGAGTATAGCCGCAAGATCTATCTTGCCACTAATTTGCTTGGTACAAATATTTTCTACCTTGATAGTTTTGGTAGGTCGACTTCTAGTAGCTATACTATTGTTGCTTCATGGTAGTGAATTCATTATTCATAGCCCACATCTATTCTCTCATCTCATTCATCTCAGTCGTCAAGGGGTTAGGCATTGGAGCTACACTCGGTGTCATTCCCGATTACATGTACATAGACTGGGGAGAAGTTGTAGGTGTGATGGTCGAAGCTAGTTTGGCTTCCGCGACGTTTAATTCTAGAAACAATGGCATGATGGTCTTGGTGCCAACTTTCCAACAACAATAAGGTTATTTTTCGCAGTAACAACAAGACCATAAGTATTAGGTAGAGTATCTCCACCAAGAGCTTGTAGCATCATGAAAATATCAAGGTTAATGGACTTCAAATAGAACATGAATGCAAAATCTCGAGGTGACTGACTACCAATAGGCACTCTTTGTCAAGTTGAATGAAACCACACATTGAAATTAGGTAGAGCTTCATGAGGATCTCGTTTTATGCTTTCCAACTGATGATATAACAAAGAATTATCGCCAACATATGAGAAACGCTTGTAAAACGGGGTTCCAAGATCGTCCCAAGTTGTAATCGTTTTAGCCTGAAGAGTTCTATACCAGTTAAATGCCTTTCCTCATAATGAGGCAACAAGTAGTCTTAGAGCTACATTTTCATTTGAAACACCATGTATCAGACATACGTCTACCACATCTTGTAGGTACTCTATCGGCGTCTTTGATTCATCTCTGTAATACTTACAAATAGATTTTAAAGCGAAAGTGGGGATTGAAGCCCATACTGTAGGAGGCATAAGTGCTACTAAAGGACTACCAATGTCCCAGACTACATAATTTCTAGGGGCCATAGGTGCAAGAGAAGCAGGTGAAGGAGGAGGTGAAGTACTACCTTGCCGACCTCTCGGGCGAACAAAAACTAATGGTGGTACAAGTAGGCCAGGGAATCTTGTAGTTTGTGACCTAGTTACATGCCTATGGATCATACACACTTATATATCAAGCAAACGTGCTAGTTTGAGTCCCACCCGACGTGCCAGAAAAAGAACTTTTGATGCAAGATTTTTTAGAGGGCAGAAGTCTTATGGGAAACTTAGCTATTGGGGGACATTATGCGCTTAGCTAAGTGACCTCTAGGTTTTATCGAAGCCAGCTCTTCATTTTAGTGGGGGAGATAAAGGGTTAGGAAGATAACTAAAAATGTTCAATCCAAACTAAAGGTGATGCGCCAAATCATGAAAGAAATTACCTGACAATAGTGTTGGATGCAATGGATCGAACCACTAAATGATGTTTATTAAATAAATTGTCTTAAAAGCACTTTAAAACATAAGAACACCTTCTAACTGCATAGAATAATCTAGTACAACTTTGACCAATATAGAGGAGTCAAAACATGATCTGTATTTATTAAGCAATAGAAGATTACAAAAAGATGAAAAATATACATTCATATATTATAGGAAAATAACAATACAGTCTAACAGTTTTATCAAATGCATGAAAAACAGAAAGGCCGAATTGATTGGCATAGTTTGCAAAGTTCAAGTTCAATAAAAATATTAGAGAGGTTATTCCCAGTGCTCGGGAAGCTTTAATCTATCTAACAAAAACCTCATAAAAGAGAAGTAGGGTTGTTTATATAGGCCACCCCACCGCTTGAAAACCATAGAGAAAGATGCCTTGATCATACATCGACACCCCATATCTCCTTGAGCTGGCACCAAATAGAAAGATTGTTGAGTAGTCTACCAGCAAAGCCATCTCAGAGAAGAGAAGTCCATGCAAAAACAAAAAGAACACCCAACATTGAAGTAGAAAACATGGCGACAAGAGAGAACAAATGACACAGGAAGCAATTCCTAGAAAACTGGTGCACAAAAATATGCAACGCATCAAGAAAATGGATCCTAGCAAAAGAATGAAGGACACCTAAGCAAAAAGATCTGAGAGGAAGCCACGTGGGTGATGCCGAGAAAAGATAACTGCAAAGTGGGCCCAGCTCAGGAAACAGTCAGAGAAAGCCACGTGTCATGCATGCAAAACTCGGGAAAAGCAAACTGATACGGACAGGTAGGAATCTCTGTTAGGAGGCCACATGGAAAACGCCAAAAATTTGCAAGCGATACAAGATAAGGTGAAGCCGTGAAGGAAAAATAATCGTGAAAGCTAGCGGTTCATGAAATAAATATCACAATGGTATCCTTAAGATTTTATTTTATCTTCTTCCATTCTTCAATTTTATGTTTGATGGTATCTTTGAGACTTTCTTCTATTATTTTGCATTCATCTAACGAAATCTTTAGATTTATAGCATTTTCCTTTGACTCCTTTAATTCCTCGCCAACCTCTCTATTTCTTGCTTTGAGTTTCTGGATTTTCTCTCTTAGCTTTGAGATACAAGAATTTTCCTCCTTGATGTTTTATTTTAGTTCCCCATTCTCAAATTTTGTACTTTCCATATCACTTAATATTGACTTCAAACCTTCCTCAAAGTAATAATCTCCTGCTATCTATTCAAACTTCAAAGATCTCACTCAAATGGTTAAGCTTTATCTGCAAGGGACCAAGCCCTGATACAAATTGTTGAACATTCTGGATAAATGAGAGGGGGGGTGAATCAATTATCCCAAAACACTTTTCTTTCATTAAATAATCCAGAACAATCATAAATCATTCATATATTAATTAAAACAAACATGAACATGCAAGCATCAAACAACATCATGCTCAATGAACACTAGAAATTACATGGAAACCTAAGATGGGAAAAACCACAAAGAATACTAATTCTCAATTATAAAACACTGGTTAAAGTGATTTTTACAAGGGATCACTACTAAGTTTCTCACTGTAGGGTGGTTCGCTACTGGTTGGCTTACTGTCGGTTGTCTCACTGCACAAGATACAAAAACCACTGATTAAAAAAATTGACAAAACATGAACTGATGAAGTTGCATCTACATATGCATGAATTCAGTTTCGGTTAAGAGCACAATATCTGGTTGCAACAGAAGAATCTTCTGCCAAGTTTCCTTCTCCTACTTCATTAGAATATATTTCTTCTACTTGGCACTTGCCTTCATTTCCTTCTCCAATCCTTGTTGCATAATTCTTCACACCTTTATCACTGTTCACACATTCCACACTTCCCTGTATTTGGATTCTTGAAGATGTTCCACATACATGTATATATATATGCATCCAAATAAAAAAGTGATTTAGCCTAGAAAAACATGTCGGCTTGAGGAATAACATTGAATTATTGAATAAGGCTTGACATGCTAGCACTCAACCCAAATGATAGGTCACACAAGGGATTTTCTTACCACATTACACTGGGACCCATACAAGGGTCATACATAAGATATACCATTATTACCAAGAGATATCTAACATTGAATTATATGAGATATATTGTGGATTTGATGGGAATGCCGCAACGAAGACCAAATCTTGATTAACATCAAATGATAGGAACGCACAACCAAGACCAAATATTGATGAATATTAGTTTCAATACCAACTAGAGAAACACAATCTTACATACCAAAACTTATAACATGCAACATGAATGCCCAGATAGAAAGGATACTTGAAATAAGCTTTAAACACAACAAGTGATATCAAAAGATTAGTCTTCAATATTCTATATTAACTTTCTTCCATAGATTTCCCAAAAAGAAGTATTGTCATATCCAGATCGAGGATAATCATCCACACTACACAACATCATAGCACAACCTTCTGGATCCCATGTTTTGACATCAATGACAACAGTGCTAAACTATCTCAACAAATTCTCAAAATTTATTATGTCAAGTATTGCCTCATGGTCAAACTCACACACCTTCCACAAGGTCTTGTTCAAAGGTCTACCCCCTTATTTGGTCAAAATAACATTGGATATCATGGGAAAGTTCAAGTAATGAAGAATATTTTGATGCGTGTCAAAGTCCTAAAACAACCAATATTTAACACTCTTATCTGGGTACCCTCTAAGCCACATTCCAGTAACAACAACTAAGCCTATAGGGTATTCAATGTTTTCTCCATCTATAAATGGGGCCTCCAATTTATTTTTAGCCTCCACACAATGACGCAATTAATAGTTCATTCTCTCTTCATTGTATTCATCTGCAATAACTGCATAAATGTTCCCTACATTGATATGTGCAGAAAATTAGATGAAATTAGTCAACATTATAAATACAATACCAAGTAAGATAACAATTGGAATTTCAAAAACTATGCAAGTAGATTTATTACCTAGATGAACTAGATTGATATATGGTCAGATTCAACTAATGAATCCATTTATGTTAGTTCCAATATCATCAGAGGGCGATACACATGAAGTGAGGTAAGATAACTTAACGACCATTTCTCAACCCTCTCCTTTGACTCACAATAATCCCAGGCTTGCATTGTACATGAACAAAAGCATGCCATCTTTTGTGTATTGATACTCCATGAACCTATATTTGAGCTAAGGAAAGAGTGTATCTCAATCAATCCTATCAGTGTACAATGATCCTCATATGGTGTAATGTTAGAATCATCCGTCAACCAAAAAAATCTATGAACTGAAGACGTATCTTCATTACTTGGACCCATCAATTGCACCACTCGATGATTGATTTAATATCTATCAACTTTGAATTGTCTTTATACTTTAACTCTTCTCATGCTAATGCTATTTTCACACATGTCCCCCCTTTCCATGCTTGACCTCAAAAAAGTTCCACATATGTTGAACACCTGTAATGACATGCATCCCGCTCAACCAGTAGAACATGTGTGAGTTCTTGAACTATGTTGCACAATTATCTGACCATATCATATGCCAACTGTATGCTATGCTCCTCTAAGCCAAATCACTGTAGAACAACTAGAAGCAACTGTGCACGAACTCTGGAGAATGTGTGCGATCAACACTAATATAAAAGTGACACTACCTCAATACCTTCCTTTGGTCCTCTATACTATCAACACATGAATGAATCCTATGTGCACAAATATCAAAACTTGTGTGGAGTTGTAATATTGTTACATTACCTCATGTTGTGGCTATTTAGTGCAGTTTTCTACAAAGTTGATCACTAAAACTATGTTGCCAACTTGAATTGTGTGTCCAACCATCGAGCTCTATGGGTATGCCTTGCATACTCATACACTATATTATCATGAAAAATAGACAAACTAATACATTGGAATCTTCTAAATAACCAAACCACACCTTTTTGCTTGATTACCATCTTTTGTAATGTATGTCAATGTCTTATACTTCTTGAACTCTACTTATTGATTTCCCACCTCATGTGTTATTTCCATATGTTGACATATTGGCATACGTTGCAAGCCGCCACAATGCTGACATGAACAATCCAAGCATTGTTTCCTATAGAATATTTGGCCATCCTCTATTTGACATAATTTTTTGATAAGAAATCTCTTGAAGATGTTGGTGGGGCTTCTATATCAGAATCTTGCAAAACATCATTAGTATGCAAATCTAAACATATAGAATGATAAACATCATAATGGTTAGAGAATTCAATATTTAGTCTACAACAAGTAGTGCATGTGTTATTTATCTTGACATAAAAAAGGTTTAAGAATTTCAAAATATTTTGACAAATTTGAATTTGGGGATAATCCTATTGAAATTTACCAAAAAATTGGGTTTGAGTCATATCAAAAAAATGCTTTGGATGTGGATCAGGGTTCCAACTACCGACTATCCCTCTTACCGTATCCCTTTGATTCAGAGATGGCCTTGTGTTATTCTTCCAATAGTCTTCAATTAGTGTTCTCAATGCTTCAACAATTGGTTTATCTTTTTATGGGAGTTCCTCGAGAATTCCCATAATTCATTTGAATCGGTGCCCTCAATTCCTTGCCACCATTGAATGGCTCTTGATAAAGTTTTTCTATTAATTTTCAATTGTTCACTCGTCTTTCTAATGAGATGAGATCTCCTTGTTTCACTACTTACCAAAGTTGATGTAATGACATGTTGGGTGACATTATAATCCTTTGAGTGTGAGGTGTTACCCAAACTCTCATAAGCATCCATTAGATTCTTCACAATAGTGTTTTCACTTGAAGAATCTGATATTCTCAACCCAAGAATCTTCATGATATTTCTATACTTTATACCCCGCATCATTTCAACAAATAGCTGACATCTTGTAGTCTCATTTAGCCTTTTAAAGAACAATTCCCAAATCTTATGAGCATATCTTGTACAAGTGCATTTGGAATCTTACCTTTCATGTGCTACAAAATATCCTCATCAATATTAATCAAATACTTTGGCTTTATACATAAAAATCTAGGTGGTGTTCTCCTTGGTACATACATCTCAACATTAGGAATTTCATCAATATTTAAGTGAGTTTGGCTAGATCGTGTGCCTTCGATCGAGGGTGGAATAGATGAAATACCTTGAGGTTGACATGGAGATTATAGCATACCTTCTTCAACAAATCTGAGTGATTATGTACTCTCAACTTGAGATGTGGTGGATGGTGTCCCTTCATATTCACTTGTGGTAGATGGTTTCTTTCCATATGCACTTTTGGTAGATGGAGTCCCTCCATATTCACTTGTGGTAGATGGCATCCCTCCATATTCACTTATGCTTAATGGTGTCCCTTCATATTCACTTGTGTAGAGGGTGTGTCTCCAACCACTGTATTGGAATCTTTCTTAGCACGATGCTTTTGCATTCGTTCCTTTTGTGCCGCATATGCCTTTTCTCTTTTTCATGGTTGAGGTTCCTCTTCAATTGGATTGTTTTCATCAATCGTATCCAGTTTATTCTTCTCACAATATTCCCTCATCCATTCTCTATTTTTTTCTTTATTAGTTTCATACTCTTCGACTATTTTTTTATTCCTTCTTTGTTTCCTTGGCATGGCGGATAATTTTACCTATAGCATGGTAATGAGACAAATATTAGTTCCTAAAAAATGAATCCATACAAAAAATGAAATATATGTCATTCAAGGCTTCATACAAAATACTTACAATCATCCTGTAGAAATGTGGTCATGTGGCATGCCATGTTTGCAAGATAGGCTCAAAATGGAAGCATGGACAAGGCATGTGAATTGTTTGACAATAATGTTTTCATAAAAATGTATGCAAAATATGGTAGCATTGACAAGCTAGTAATCTCACTATATTGCCAATGCGAAAGGGTTGACAAGGTAGGGGCAGCGTATAGCTTGTCAATGCTACCATATTTTGCATACATTTCTATGAAAACATTATTGTCAAACAATTCACATACCTTTTCCATGCTTCTATTTTGAGCCTATCTTGCAATCATGTCATGCCACATTATCACATTTCTTTAAGGCATTCAAACCAAAAAATCATGTGAGAATTGGCAAGCTAGTGAGCTTGTCAAACACTAGCTTGCCAATGCGATAGGGTTGACAAGGTAGGGGCAACATGAAAAAATTCCTCATAGAAATGGGGTCCCATGACAATGTAGCAGCATGAGAAAATGCCCCATAGAAATGGGGTCTCACAGTGATGTAGAAAATGCCCCATAGAAATGGGGTCTCATGGTGATGTACATCACCGTGAGACCCCATTTCTATGGGGCATTTTCTCACGCTACCCCTACCTTGTAAACCCTACCAAATTGGCAAGCTAGTGAGCTCACTAGCTTGCCAATGCTCACATGATTTTTTGGATGGAATGCCTTAAAGAAATGTAGTCATGTGGCATGCCTTGATTGCAAGATAGGCTCAAAATGGAAGCATGGACAAGGCATGTGAAATTTTTGACAATAATGTTTTGGTAGACATGTCTGCAAAATGTTCTGGCATTGGCAAGCTAGTGAGATCACTAGCTTGCCAATGTGATAAGGTTGACAAAGTAGGGGCAACGTGAGAAAATGCCTAATAGAAATGGGGTCTCACGGTGATGTACATTCCAATTTTTTGGAGACATGTATGGGTGATCCCACAATGCTAGTTTACAATTTTTGGGAGATTCTGATTTTTATTGAAATAACATATTTATAGAAAATATAATGATTTACGCCTTAAAAAGTTTCATTTTAAGGATTCCAATTGAAGAGGGTTTGATAAAGCCACCTTAGATCAAACCCCCTTGGTAAAACCTTTCTAGTTTTAAACCATACCTATAACAGAGTCTCCTTTACACTTTTCAAACTGCTGATAAAAAACAACTTTTGATCTACCTTTTGGGGGATCAAATGAATTTGTTTAATTTTATTTTTTGTAAGTATGTACTCCTTATTATAAGCTTCCCAAAAAGTATAATTTTAAATAAATTTAATTTGATTATTATATTTTTTATTTTTTTCTTGTGAATGTAGGTTTTTAATTGAAAATCAAGCTCTTCGGTCTACACGTGTGGAAAAATAACAGATTATCAATTTTTTTGTTTAAAAAAAATATCAGTGCACTAGATATTGAAATATTTCATCCAACAAAAAAAAAAATCGAATTTCAATACATACAAAAAAAATTATGTTGTATATAGTCTGCCTATGTATGAATTGTAATTTTTTTGACTTTGAAACTTGATTAAGCAAAAAATATTCAATAAAACACTATGAAATCAAATGAAAGCACTAGATATCATAGTTACAAATATAAATTCAAATTAGAAAAAAAAAAAAAGAATTTTAGCCTTCATAGAAAAAAAGTTATGTTGTATACTGTGAGCATCACTCCTTAAAAATGGTGTTTACTGAAAAAAACTAGTTTTTCAAGGAGATGGAAAAAGAAGTGCAATTTGATTCCAAATTTTTTGAAAAAAATATATTCAGAATCTACAAAAAAATTGTCACAAACCACTAGTTTGCATCATCTTCAAATTCCTCACAGTTTAGCTGCTATAGGTACCCGAGAGTGAAGATTTAGCTAGAAAAAATCAATTCAATGTCCAGTTTGGCCAAAAATTGTAAACCGGAATTGTGGGATCACTCTATGTAAAATTTGGTAGCATAGAGATTGTAATTAGTTAATTGATAAAATGCACATCACCATAATACCCCATTTATTTGAGGAATTTCTTCAAACAACTGAGGTCCTTGTCTATGTTGTTTGATAAAATGCTTTGGTAGAAATGTATTGAAAATTTGATAGCATAGACAAGGCAATCAGTTGCTTGGTATGTCTATTTGACAAAATACCTCAATAAGATATGTCCTCATGGACTAGAATGATTGTTGGATATGTCGAAAACAAATTTTCAAGAATATGCAATTTGTAGGTGTAAAACCAAATTCAACTACATTTTCCAACATCCCCCATGCCTATACCGAAATGAAAGCTTTGGAGAGTGGTATGCACATCCATAGTAGAGGATTCAGAAATGATGTATTATTTTACTTATAAATTTTGTCATATATATGTGTATACAAAATGTGGAAGCATACACAAGGTAAGTTAATTGTTTAACAACATTCCTCAAACAAATGTGGTATAAAAATGTAATTGGCAAGTGTAAAGAATTGTGTAATTTAAAATGTGCATTGACAAGCTAAAGTTATAATGAAAAATAAACAATTATCAACATGGAATATACAAAATAAAAAAATCAAAGAAAGGAAAAATAGAATGAAATAAAATGTGTAAAGACTTTACATACCTAAAAAATTGGAGTTTCGAATGGAGGAGTTCTACCCAATTATGTAGCCTTTTCTTATTCTTTCCTCAATCTCCTCAACAATTTGACTTTTTTAAAAGCTTGTTCCCCTCCAAACATCAATTGTATATCACTCTTCAATGGAATTTAGAATTGAATTGATATTATATGCCTTTTCAACATGGAAACTCTGCTATTTCATGCATAGGTGGTGGAAAGATCATGAACAAGGCTGTGGAGTGTGAAAAATTTGCATGCACACTTCACAAAATCATCAAAAAGATTTTGTTTGTTGGAACACGCATAGTACCAGGAGAATATGCATAATGTGGGCCTTGAGGTCATGCTCGTATATTTTATTTTTAACCATTTTTAGAGCAATACAAACATGCTTGCGTTATAACATGCGCACATTATGTATTGCTAAAATAACATCCATATCTCTACTACTACAAAACACGCTTGCATAATGAGAAAGTTTATTTTGTATGTTTCTATCCTCTCTTTCTCTCCATCTCCTACCCTCTACCCTTAAACCCTTAAATCCTCTACCCTCTATCTCCCTCTCACTCTCTCTCTCCTACCCCCTCTCCCTCTCTCAAGTCTCTCTCTCACTCACTCACTCCTATCTCTATCCCCTCTACCCTCTAACCTTAAGATTGTACCCTCTCTCTCTCTCACTTCAAGTCTATATCTCCTACCCCCTCTCCCTCTCTCAAGTCTCTCTCTATTTCTCTCTCCCACTCACCCACACCTATCTCTCTCCCCTCTACCCTTATTCCTCTACCCTCCACCCTGTATCTCTCTCCTACTCCCTCCCTCTCTCTCACTTCAAGTCTCTCCCTCCTACCCCCTCTCCCTCTCTCAAGTCTATCTCTCTCACTCACTCACTCCTATCTCTCTCCCCTCTACCCTTAACCCTCTACCCTCTGCCATTAACCCTTAAACCCTTAAAACCTCTACCCTCTACCATTTATCTCTCTCCCACTCCCTCCCTCTCTCTCTCTCTCAGTCACTCAATCACTCCTTTTATCTCTCTCAAGTTAGGTTGCTAATTTCACTAAATTGGAAAGCTAGTGGAGTCTCTCTATCTCTCTCTCTCTCAAGTCTCTCCCTACCACCCCCTCTCCCTCTCTCAATTCTCTCTCTCACTCAATCCATTTATCTCTCTCTCTTAAGTATCTTCCTCCCACCCCCTCTCCCTCTCTCGGGTCTCTCTCTCTCTCTCACTCACTCCCTCTCTCTCTCTCCCATCTAACCTATATATTAAACCCTCAACTCTCAATTCTCAACCCTCAACCTTCAACCCTTAAACCCTAAACCCTAAACCCCTATACCCTCTACCCTCTACATTCCACCCTCGACCCTAATCCTTCAACCATATACCCTGAAATCTATACCTTAAACCCTAAACCCTCTACCCTAAGCCCTTAATGCTCAACCCTAATCCCTCAACCCTATACCCTCAACCCAATACCCTAAACCATCAACCCTAAAGCCTCAACCGTCAACCCTTAAACCATCTTCCCTCTACCCTTTACCCTAATTCCTCAAACCTTAAACCCTTAAACCCAAGTAAAATATCTACAATCATCCCTTAACCCTCAACCCTTAAACCCTCTAGCCTCTAGCCTCTATCGTCAACCCTCAACCCTTAAATCCTAATCCCTCAATGCCTATACCCTCTACCCTATATATTAGACACTAAACCCTAATCCCTCAATCATATACCCTCATCCCTCAACCCTCAACGTTAAACCCTAAACCCTTAAACCCTCTAACTTCTACCCTCTACCCTCTACCCTATACATTAAACCCACAACCCTCAATTCTCAATTCTCAACCCTTAATCCCTCAAACCTTAAACCCTAAACCCTCAACCCCTATAACCTCTAACCTCTACATTCGACCCTCAACCCTAATCTTTCAGCCATATACCCTCAAACCTATACCCTAAGTCATCTACCCTCAACCCTTAACCCTCAACCCTAAACCCTTAAACCTTCTACCCTCTACCCTCACCCATAATCCCTAATCCCTCAACCCTATACCCTCAACCCAATACCCTAAAACATCAACCCTATACCCTCAATTCTCAACCATCTACACTATACATTGGATCCTCAACCCTCATATATCTATGTCCCTCCCTCCTCTTCTCTCCTTCTCTCTATCTCACTTCTCCCTCCATTCATACCTCTCTCTCTACCCTAATCCCTTGACCCCCTATACCCTCAACCCTTAAACCCTTAAACACTCAACCTAAATCCTCAACCCTCAACCCTTAAACCCTCTTCCCTCTACCTTCAACCAAATACCCTCTACTCTCAACGCTAATCCATCAGCCCTAATGTGTCAACCCTTAAAGTCTTAAACCCAAGTAAAATCTCTACCCTAATCCCTCAACCCTCAACCCTTAATCCCTCAGCCCTTAAACCCTCAAACCTCTACCCTCTACCCTCTACCCTCAACCCTCAACCCTTAAAACCTAATCCCTCAACCCCTATACCATCTACCCTATACATTAGACCCTCAACCCTAATCCCTCAACCATATACCCTCAACCCTCTACCCTCAACTTTAAACCCTCAACCCTCAACCCTTAAACCATAAACTCTTAAACCATCTACCCTCTACCTTCTACCCTATACATTAAACCCTCAACCCTCAATTCTCAAACCTCAACCCTTAAACCCTAAACCCTAAATCCTAAACCCCAAACCCTAAACACTTAACCCTAATACCTAAACCCTTAACCCTTAGCCCTTAAACCCTAAACCCTTAAACCCTCTACTCTCTATCCTCAACCCTAATCCCTCAACCCTTAAACCCTTAAACCCAAGTAAACTTTGTACCCTAATCCCTCAACTCTCAGCCCTTAATTCATCAAACCTTAAATCCTCTACCCTCTACCCTCTACCATCAACCCTCAACCCTCAACCCTTAAGCATTAATCCCTCAACCCCTATAACCTCTACCTTATACATTAGAACCTCAACCCTAATCCATCAATCCTATACCCTCAACCCTAAATTATCAACCCTCAACCCTTAATCTCTCAGCCCTCAACCCTTAAGCCCTAAACCCTGAACCCCTATACCCTCTACCCTATACATTGGACCCTCAACCTAATCCTTCAACCATATACCCTCAAAAATATACTCTAAACCTTCTACTCTCAACCATTAACCCTCAACCCTTTAACCCTAAACCCTCTACCCTCAACCTAATCCCTATACCCTCAACTCTTATCCCTCAACCGTATAATTCCTCCACCCTAATCCCTCAACCCCTCAACCCCTATCCCTTTCTCTTTATCTATACATCTCACCTATCTCTCTTGAGCCCTCTCTCCTACCCTCTCTAATTGTCTCAATCTACCCTCTCCCTCTTCTACATACCTCTCACTCAATCAATCCCTACCACACTCTCTCACTCCCTCTATTTATATCTCTCTATCTCCTTCCCACTACCTCTCCATCACTCCCTCTCTCTCCCTATCTCTCAATTCTCTCCCTCCCACCCTCTCTCTCTTTTAGGTCTCTCCCTCTAGCACCCTACATAGGTAACTCTCTCTCTCCCCTCTCTCTATCCATCCCTCCCACCCTACCTAGATAAGTCCCTCTTAGTCCACCCCCCTCTCTCTCACACTCTCTCTGAGGTCACTCCCTCCCACACCCTCTCCCTCTCTCAGGCCTCTCACTCTCACACTCCCTCTCTCTCCCACTCAATATCTCTCGCACTCCCTCTCACTACCTATCTCTCAAGTCTCTCCCTCTCACCACCCTCACACTCTCAAGTCTCTCGCTTTAGCACCCTACCCACTTAACTCTCTCTTTCTCTCCCTCTCTCTCTCTCCCCCACTCTCTCTCTCAATTCCATCTCTCCTACCCCCTCTCTCTTTCCCTCTACTCCTCCCACCCTACCTAGATAACACCCTCTCACTCCAACCCCTTCTCTCCCACTCTCTCCCTTAGTCTCTCCCTTCCACCCCATCTCTCTCTCTCTCTCTCTCTCTCTCTCTCTCTCTCTCTCTCTCTCTCAGGTTTTTCCCACCCTCTCGCCCTCCCACTCTACCTAGAAAATTCTCTCTCTCTCTCTCTCTTAAACTTCTCCCTCCATCTAAAGACATACATTAATACATACATACTTACATACATAAAATCATAATACACATGTACATACAATCCTACATATATACAAGCATACAAGTGCATATGTACATACAATCTTAAATTTATACATACATATAGGCATACATGAATTGATACATACATACATTCATACATGCCATACAAGCATACCTGTGTTGGAATGTGATGTTGTTGATTGTTGTCATTGATGGTTGTCATTGATGTCAACATATCAAGTTTGATTCTTTAGTGATCCGAACTGGAGTGATTTGGATGTTTTTCTTTTTTGGTTCCATTTATTTTACAACATAATGAGATACACTCTTTTGGGTCTAGACTAATTTGGAAAGTCGTAAGCGTGCCTTAGAACATTATTTGCATTGTAACATGTTTATCCTATCCATGGGTTCTGAATATCATGGTTTATATGTAGCATGTTGATTTGAGAGAGGAGGTTATGTGTGTTCCATGTTTCATTCCTTTCCATCATGAGAATTCTTTGTGGTGACCTAATTCAAATTGTGTTTGTTCATCCTCAGAGTTTATGGAAGCACATGGAATGGAATTGTGTTTGGCTGACTTAGGAGATTATGAAAGCATGGATTGGTATAAGTAAAAGTTGATTCTATTTTACGAAAGAAAGTGTGGTGAATATGAATTTGAAAATCTAGACATTGTGCGAAAGTATAATACCAGAGGCACCAAAGAATGAGATTCTATCCAGTGTCATTGTTGGTGACAGTTATTTCAGCAATGGATTCCTTTTCATCATTCTTTTGGAAGTGAGCCATTTTTTGTTGGTAGTGAGCCTTTCTCTATTGGCAGTGAGCCTTTCTCTTTTGGTACTGAGCCTTTATATCTTTGATTATAATAGCTAGGGAATGAGCCCAACGACAGTGAGCCTTACCTATATTGAGAAATTTGGCAGTGAGCCTTTGTAAAAGTCAACTTAGCTGGTGTTTTATAATTGAGAATTAGCAGTATTTGTGGTTTTTCCCTTGGGTTTCCACGTAAATTTTTGTGCTCTTTGTGCATGGTTTTGGTATGTGCTTTCATTTTCATATTTGTTAGATCATTATTTGATTGATTTAAGTTTGCTCTAGATTAATTAAACTCAAGAAAATTATTTTATAATAACTTATTCACCCCCCCTCTCAGTTATCCGGACTATTCAAGAACATGGACATAAAAACATACATTCAATAGAGTAGCATTTGACATAAAAAAATACATAATGTGAGTGTTTTATAATACACTCACATTATGTCTTGCTGGACATGTCCCGCACAAGTGCCAAAAACCATGTCAAAACTAAGATATAACATGAGCTTGTTATAAGGCACTTGCGTTTTACCTTGCTTTGGGAATCCCAAGCCTTGGGCTTTGTATTTTCCTTGGAATACCAACCCAAAGGCTTGAAGGGCATACCCAACAACTAGAGACGTGTTTTTGCAAATTCTATAATATTTCACATAATCGGGTTTGTGCTCACTATTAGGATTGCACGTGTTTCAATGTCCAATAAATCGATTACCTGGGTAATGTTAGGCTCTCTCTTAGCTATCCAATGATGTAGTTTTTTTCAATTTTTGACAATGTTAAGCCTTCAATCTATAAATTCTTTTGTTTGTGTGTCTCCTTTTTGGCAAAAAGCTATTTTTGGTGTTTTTTTCATTATAAATTAGCCGTTCATTGAAATTTCAAATAAATTACTTTTTTAGAAACTAGACTCCATTCTACAAGTTTTTTTTTATTAGACTGCAGGAATCGGGTAGCACAACCCCCTATAAACTGCAGTGCACCTGGTAAACTTTTTAACGTGACCGGCGATGCTCACATGACACGCCCTCTGGTACCACGGGGGTGGGGGAGACTAGACCTCATGACCAACCTCCTGCAATAGGAAAGATTTATCCAACCGAGCTAGGGCCCCAACCCCACTCCATTCTACAAGTTAATAATAATAATAATAATAATTTCAATTGGTTTTTAAAATTTGTAGGGGTAGCACGTCCAAAATTCTATCTTGGAGGAAGTGTCCACTTTAGAAATTTAGTAAATCAAATATTCATTAAAAAATTATAAAAAAAAAATCATGCATCAACTACATACTAATAGCTAATTTCTCATTGAAGCTATTTTAAAAATACTAAAAAAACAAAAAGTTCACCTTGCTACATTCCCACAAAAATTGTTATGCTATATTTTTCTAACAAAAACAATACAAATTTATGTGGTTCCCTCTTTTGAACCCCTCAATCTAAATGATTTTCAAAATTTTGAGTGTAACTATCGTCAATTTCATGTCCAAGGTCAGTATTTCTTGATTTCAAAAAAAAAAAAGTGGCCGCTTAAGCCCCATTTTGGCCCCGCATATTTTTGCACTTACCCAACATAGAATATCCTGATACTCCAATATGAATAAAGGCCATGGTGAAATCCACATAAATGACCGGTGGCACAAAATACCCGATATCATAATTGTGATATGAAATCACAATGCTACCACAAAGGCAATGCAAACTCAAAAAGAAACATTACACTAGAATTACAATCGATACGTGGTTAGAAGAAATGAGAATGATCTACAAGAAAGAATTCCGCTTCCACACACACTTCTACAATAGATTGGGGGATCTATATAAATTTTAAATTTTAATTTTTTGGAATGGCAACAATGAACATAGTGAAGTGTTAAACAATGGAAAGAATGAACACGATGGAAAGAAAGAGAATAAATGAAAATGAATGATGGAGTCAAAATCATTTTGCACATGGTCTAAATTGCTTACTTGTTGACGAATACAAGAATGGAAGAAAGTAATAGCAGTTGCAAGTGGTATTCATTGTAGTACCATTGTAAACACTACTGTGAGAAAAAATATTAATGTAGAGAGATCAGAGAGAGGTCCGAGAAGAAACCCACTTTGATACCATATTGAAATGATAGAGGAAAAAATGAGATTTCTCTTGAATATAAAATCCATCATTCACATTACACCAAAAATCTATTACAAAGTATTGGCATTATGAAGTCATTTTTCTCATATGAAACTAATTACGAAAATATACTTCCAAAATCTAATTTATTTATTAACTTAACAATAGCATGTTAATTAATTTATTTAACTATTCTATGTCATGTATTAAGTTCTAACAAATTGATCACGTGATTAATGGCATCATCATCTACAGTACGTCATGTAGTTTTCAATATCAAGCTATCTAATCAATTGCTTCAGATGTACATATGGCATTAATCCACGGTACCACAACCACACTTTATTCAAAGAAAGGCAGTCCAACAAATATGTGGAAATCGATAAAAAAATGGAAATCAATAAAAAGAAAGCACATGGCATGTGCCATACTTTCTACCATTTTCAGTATCAAGTTATCAAATCAAAAAATTCACTCACTTTGGATTAGAAGATAAACCTAATTTTGAATCATTTAAATATTTCCTAGGTACATATGGCATTAATCCATAGTACCACAACCACATTTTCTTCAATGAAAGACTATTTGGTGCATATGCAAAAATCGATAAAAATATTAAGAATTAAATGAAATGTAGAGTACTTAAGGCATTGAAAAGAGAGAATTAAGTGGCTTGTTGTAGCTTAATCATTATCAATGTCCACTAATAAGTCACAATAGATTTTGCTCACTTATGATTAGAAGTATATGTTCAAATCAAACTTTTAGCTCACTTCGAATGTACATATGGAATTAATTTGTGGTACTATGACCACATTTTCTTCAATGAAGGACAATTTGGTGGATATGCGAAAATTGATAGAAATATTCAAAACTAAATAGTAGATAGAGTACTTTGAAGCATTAAAAAGAGATAATTAAACAACTTGTTTTAGCTTAATCATTATCAATGTCCACTAATAAGTCACAATAAATTTTGTTGTTATAATTAGAAGTATATGATCAAATCAAACATTTCCTTCACTTTGGATGTGCATATTGAATTAATCCATGATACCGCGACCATATTTTCTTCAATGAAAGACAATATAGTGAATATGCAAAAACTAATAAAAAGATTGAGAATTAAATGGCAGGAAGAGTACTTTGAAGCATTAAAAAGAGAGAATTAAATGGCTTGTTGTAGCTTAATGATTATCAATGTTCACTAATAAGTCATAATTATTTTTTCTCACTTATGATCAAAACTATATGTTGATAATTACTTAGTTTTGAAAGCCACGTTTTTATATTGAACAAAGGAAAAAGGATTTACAAGAATGGAGCCACGATAAGTATTTTAATTTAAATAGCTGAAGACGAAGTACATACTACATAGCCAGCCTGGCCAAAAATCCACTAACCATGACAAAACAAATAGTCACAAAATACATATTACAAGAGTTATACAATAAAATATAGACATAGTTCATTACTAGAAAAATTTGTAATAGTAGTAGTGGCCCTCAACCGGTGTTTGAGTAGAAGGTGAATTGAATTTAATAAAGTAACAACAAAAAAGAAAAGGGAATCACCCAAATCATTCCTCCAAAACTCATGACTCTTTAATGATTCATTTTTCATATCACACAACATACCACACATCATATTAAGTAGGGCAAGAGCCTGCGTTATAGAAGCATGAAATTCCACTTTGCGAAAGATTTCGCCAACAGATTGTAACCCACTTTCAAAATTGTAATGCTCCAGTGCCAACTCCAACAAAGAAATAGAGTAAATGAAAGGATACAAATAGCGTATTTCCAACGTCTTTACCAAAATATTTATCAAGAAAAATTCCATGCAATTGGACAAGAAAGTTGAAGCTACCTTAGAAATTAGAGCACGAGGGTTGTTCTGAAGCCATTCCCTACCCACAATTATTCATATAGCATCATCAACCTGCACTCAAGGAGTTGTAAAAACCATACCCAACTTTCATCTGTCGTATGCATCACCACTTCTTTTCTCCCAAAAATATTTGGGTAGAATGACACACCATGAGACTCCATATCATAGTTAAATTGAGAATAGAGAGGAAAGAAAGTAAAGCCAAATACCAAAATATATTATAAATTATATGAAGAACATCAAGTTGGTGAAGTATATATAAAATGAATCTATATCAAATACTCAACACTTGAACATTTAATTCACCACTTGATGTGACAATATTATTTCAAAAACAGTGAGTCATGCCTTTAAGTGATTTCAAAAATAATAAAAAATCAACCATTCATATTTTAAAATCTAACGGTTCTGGCATTATTTTGGAGGTTTGAATTCACAAGTCTAGTGCTTGAGACATTTTCTTATGGAATGCAACTAGAATCATCCATCTTGCGATAACCATTGATCTTTGATGAACTTAGCTCTGATCGTTGATTCCTTTTAGACCATTAACCACGAGCTGAAACTCAGACCCACTAAGGACAGATGTCACAATCCCACATTACTATGGAAAATTGATGACATCACCTTCTCAATAGTGTGGGTGTGCAAGAGCCACCCGATCCTTAATTGTTGATATCAACCATTGATTTTCATGAGAAAATATTTGTCACCTGACTTTGATACTCCATGGAACCGGTAATCGCCTAGGGCAAGGGGTTGGTCACCATGATGACTCCAAAGGCTTAAGTCATAACTTAAGCAACCTTCAACTGTCAATAGCCAATCATAGATTAAATATTATTTTGGGTGTCATCACTTTAAGTGATTTAATATGTAATAAAATGTCAACCATTGATTTTTGGAAATCTAATGGTTCTAGTGAAATTCCCGAGGTTTGAATTCACAAGTCTAGTGCTTCAGACATTTGCTTCTGGAATGCCACTATAGTTGTCCATCGAAAATTCATTGAACGATTGTGAGTTCTATTGATTTGCACTGACATATGGCCTTAGACATAATGAATATATGTTGACACTTTTCCCAATTTCGTACACTTTATGAAGGAATTTGGATGTGTGGAAGTTTTTTCCCAAAATAGAAGAATATGTAGCATTTGATATTTTCGCTACCCACGCTATGATTTATTATTGGCATACCAATTTATTTCGCCAACGAATTTTTTTATTGCTTTGAGATTTTGTTTAACTCACCAATGGTTTTTTATTCATTTGAAAATAGGTTTAATTCACAAATGAAAATATTTTTTTCGTTTGAAAATATTTTTGAATCTCCAACAAAAATATTTTATTTGTTTGATTATAGGTTTAATTCACCAATAGAAATATTTTGTTGGTTTAAAAACATGTTTAATTCACCAATGGGAATATTTATTGTTTTGAAAATAGGTTTTAATCGCTAATGAAAATATTTTATTGGTTTTAAAAAATTGCAATTTTCCAGGATTTTCCACTGACTTCTACTGATTACAAAAGATTCGCCAATTGAGATTATTCTCTTTTCACGAAAAATGAAAAAAATTGCCTATAAAATTAAAAAAAATTCAAGAAGTATACAAGATTCGCTAGGATTTTACACCTTTGCCTAGGGGGTGATACTTAAATTTATCCCTGTGGTTTAAATTTCATCGACAATAACTATTGTGAGGTGTCAATATGAAAGCTCTTGTACACTATAAAACTATTCAACATCCCAAGTGAGTTATGATGAAGCCATTCATATAAGGTTCAAATATTCACATGTAATAATTTTATTTCTTTATTGGTTACATACTTATGCACTTTATGATGTCATAAAATAGGAGGATGGGGAACAATGCAAGTAGCATGAACACTCTAACCCTAAATTTATATCATAATCATTTTACTAATTTAGTTATTCTTACATTTCGAATATAAAATTTAATAAACAAAATTAAATGAACTTGCTAAAATTTATCAGAGTATCAATGTTGAATGTTTCATTCAACAAAGATTATATCATAACCATCCCCTCTTTAGTTGATATGTCTTGCATAGTTGGATCTTGAATACTCTTCGGATCATAAGTGCAAACAAAAACCACACGATTCACAAAAATGGACTAAAACTTGAGGCGTAGAAGACCCCCACACCACCCTATACTAGAGGCCTCACATATTGTATAAGGCTCTAAGTGAGTGAGATAATGGAGTCTAAGTTTCCACCTTGACAATGTCCTTCACAATGGAAGGAATAGTCACATGGTCCACCATAGTTCTACCCAAGGGTCTCACTATCATGTTTGGGTCATGTTGCATGCCCCCACTTTATTATGTGAGGAGCCCCCACCTCTACCCTGGAAATCTAGAAAGTCAAAATAGTTTGGAATCACATTGAGGACATTTAATCACAATATATTTTCCTCAAAAAATATTGTGGCACCTCATCATTATTGCATAGAGATTGGTTAAAAACCATCCACCACCTAGCCCAAAAAATATTCTTTGTCCTTTCGTGGTGACATCAATGGATAGGGAATCTTTGGCATCCTATTGCTAAGGGTTTATTGGTTTGTGGGTCGATAAAGAGGGCACACAAGTTAGATTTGTTAATTTTTATTTTCTTTACTTGCTCATAGGATAGTCTTTTTTGCATAAAACTATTTTTTTCTTCCCTTTTTTTGAACCAAAAATTAATTTGTGCACTCACCAATCCTACATGAGACATGATAGATTGTAGCGATTCAAAAAGGCTTGTCCTATGAGGGTTTTTTGCAGCAAGATCTTCCAGCCTTGTAATCAATTCTTCAAGCTATTTTTTATTGCCTTGTATTTCCCTAGTATGCTTTCTTCTTTCCCTGGGGGATGTTTAAGAATAATGGAGGTGTTTGTTGTGGTTCTTGTATAGGAGGGTCTTCATGAGGAGGTGATGGAAGATTTTCAACAATTGGGGGAAATATCATTTTCTAGAAATTCAAATAAATTTCAATAAAAGAGTAACTCAATCTATAGTTTAAACAAAATCTGATACTAAAAAAGTAGAGATACTTACTTCTTTGACCCCATTGACGTCTTAGCAGCATCTTGATGAAGATTTCACAACCTTGAGGTGAAAAAATGACAATGTATTTTGGTGAGTGCGGGTTGAGACAAAAATATGTAGGCCATAGGTTGAAGAGAAAAAAGATGACAATAAATTTTGGTTTATTTTTTTGTTTTTATAACATCATTCATTTTTTCTGAGTGCCAAATGCTCATTTCAGGCATAAAAAGTAAAGTGGCATATTTTTTCTCACATCCTTTTGCATATATTCTTTACAAAAAAAATAAAATTGTTATGTCATTTTGATTACCATTGAAGTAGTAATATGTAACTATAGTTTGGTAGATCACAGTGACGGTTGAGCATAAGATTAATCTATAGTTTGATTAAACTCATAATTTTTGTTTGACAGTTTCAATTTGACAATTTGATGTTTACTAAAAACAAGAACGCAACTTAAAATTTTACTAGTCACAATTTATCTTTTATTAAATTTTCTTTATCATGTTTTATGATGCAAGGTTTATATTTTAGATAGGTTTAGCCAATGAAGATGATATGTATCTTTCTCCTATGAGCCTATAAATAATAGCATTGTATTAGTATATTAGATATAGTAGTTACAATCTATCTTATGCAATATTTTATCTATCATGTTTTGTGATGTAGTTTTATAGTTGAAATAGGTTTTGCCATAGAATATGATGTGTCTTCCTCCTTTCAACCTATAGATAGTAGCATCTTATTATTATATTAGCTATAGCAATAGTTTTTCTTGTGTTAAATTTTCTCTACCATATTTCATGATGTAGGGTTTTAAATAAGTTTTACAGATTTGTATCTACACTTGTTAATGAAAGGAATATATCTAAACATAAAATGTGTTTGTGTACAATCAACATAAAAATTGAAATATATTTTGATTGAATGTGTGTTTATTCTAAAGTCTTAAATTTACAAAGCATATAAAGTAGATTAGCATTTACAATATATAAAGGAGATAAGAATCTACAATGTAGTGTAAACTTACAATTGATTGAGTAGATAGTTGTGCGCAATTTGAAATTCGTAGGAAAATTTGAAAGGCTATAAGAAAACTAGACTGAAAAAATGGATGTACTTGTAGCAAAATGTGAGAGGACATGTTGATCTATGCACTTTCTTTTGATTGGTTGAATTTAAATTATGTCATTTGATTCATTTGAGATGAAAAATGGTTTGATGGATATTCAATATTTTTAATTTGGTTGAATGCTTGTTTTGTCTAAAGTCTTAAATTTGTGTCATCTTGTTTTGACAACTTGATTGGCGAGTCTTACACCTTTGAGTGTAGTGCATGTAGGTCTTCATGGAGGAATTGACTAGAAGTTGGGCAAATATCTTCCCATAAAATTAAGTTGATGAAGAGACATGGTGCATGACTATTTGTTTGATGGGACACTTAACAATGCATTTCCTTTATAAATGACTTTATGTTAGGAAAACAATATTTTATTATAGATTGTTGCTTCATGTGTAGTTGAGACAATTAATATCTCTATGTTTTAAAGTGTCATGTGTATTTGAGACAATTTAAGTGTATATTTTTCTTCTCAGAACTTAATATTACAATATGGATTCATCTTTTGAAAAGAATATATGCACAATATGTATCAATTTGAAATACTGGTACGTCGATTTATATATATACTGACGTCAAATTATATATATTGTATCTCTATCATATATAGGACTCCGCGCAATTAGACCTCCTCCACTATCAGACTGTTTTTCACAGGATGGTACACTTTCTACGTTAGTACATAAGATTGCATGATTGATCCGAGGAAGTGGTTTGAGAAATGTACAAATTCCTAGACAATAATTTCATGTGCACACTCGATCCAGCATACCAGATAAACACTGCCGTGAGAATTGTCAAAACAAAACTTCATTTCACATCACAGGCTGCTGCCTGACGTTTAGTCCCTACAGGTTAACCCTGCACCAGGACATTTAGTGGCTCAGAAATTGTGGTTTGATAGGATAGTACTTGTACACCATCCCCTCCTTTCCTGAGCTTGGAGTGCATGCGCATCGTCCTCTCTGGAGTTCATCATGGAGCTCACTTCCTGTTTATAAAGCAAAAAGTGCCACAGAATTTGAAAGTATGGTGTGGGTTGCTAGCTTGATTTTGTCATTTAATGATTACATGGTGTATTTATAGATATACTAGTTAATAAAACGACACAATAGATAGTTTAGGTATGGATTAAGAACTATTAAAACATTAAATCAATGGAGATGAGTTGGTGCTTTAATAGGTGTTTAGGGCTTTGCACTTATTAGGTGGTTGCCTACGTCAATTGATTTTCCATTTTTTAGTTGAGTTTCTATGGTAAATGTCTTATCTTACTTATTTTGTTGATTATATTTGTATTGTGAATTTTTATAATTTGTGATATATTGTGTTCATATATTTATTGTTCTTATGAATGCATATTTGTTTGGATGATTAGATGTATGTATGTTGGATTCTCAATTGCATCAAATTGTTTTGGCAAGTATGTGAGAACTTCTCGACATTAAATAGAAGACATGAAGCATTAACCATAAGTAAAGTCTTCGTGACTTTACTTTGACAATGACCTAGTAGACAACATGTATTGTTATATATGTGACTGAAATGTAGACAAATTAAGTAATACTATAGAAAATCTATGATTGACACATAGTGGAATTAGGTGATACCACAAAAAATACATGGTTGAAACATACTACAAACATATCAACATATTATTGAAACTTTGTATTCACTGTTACCTATTACAAATGTGAGACATGTTTCAAATACAACAACAATGGCATTATGACATTTTATAATCATATCAAACTTATATCTTAACTCAAATTCCAACCATAGATTGCACAAAATTGACATGTATGAGCTAGAAATATTTGACCTACTCTACAAAGCATATCCCCAAAATATGCTGCTACATTGATCAAAAAATCAAATTCATTACAAATTAATCAATTCTCCATATGGCTAGGAAAAGGAGGTGGTGTCGCATATTTAGAGGAAGCACAGTTTGGTCCACTTGTAGTCATTGTTAGTTGGTTAGGAGAGGTTTGTAGGAAACTTGCTAGATACAAGCAAGAAATGTTTGGTTTGCGTCTAAATTCAGTTGCAATTGGTCTAAGCAACCAGGGGCGGTCCCAAGTTACATATTAGTGATAGCTGCAAAGGTTAGCAAAGAGATGTTCATCATATCAAGAAAAAATGGGTGTTGGGGGTAGAGGATTCTCCATTGTACTCTAAATTTTTTGTTCTCAACTTGCTTTGCTTTCTTTTCAATTTCCTTTTATTCTCGATCAGCCTTGGCCTTCTCTTGTTTAATTTCCTTCTCCCATTTTTTAATCAAGTTCTCATCATCTTCTTATAGTTTTCTTCCTTGCTTCTCCAACCCAATTGTTTGTTTTTCTATTTAGTTTGGTTCACATTTCTCCTCCCTCTCCCTCATCTACTCCTTTTTACATTATTGCAACTTCTCATTTCTCTTCTTTTATACCTCTTTTCCATTGGGCATTTCAATGTAGTTATCATATGTTAATATTTGCGACTACCTACTAAGATGAAGCACTCTCGAATGACCTCCCAATGATTTTTGATGCACTTTGTGCATTGGAAGTCTTAAGAATTTGTTGGTTGAGCTTGTCGTTTGGTGCACATCCTCTTGGGTGCAAGGCACAAAGTAAGTGTCATTGCCACTTATGTTATTTTCATATTCACAATCACCACCACTTTGTTGGTCACAATTTGTTGCATTAGTGAAGTAATGGATTATGTCTGCTGGATCAATTTGTGGTAGGGATGGAATGTAAAGGGTGACTTCATCCTCAATGAAACTTTTTTGCACTCCAATATTTGTGGTTGCTTCCTTTAGCCATTCTATTTGGGTAGCTTGTGTTGGAAAACTCAAACCTTTTGTTGTAGTTTTTGTAGCCTCATTACAGGGTGCTTGAACATCAAATATTTCTAGTTGGTGGCTTTTGGTGGCAAACTAAGACCTTCTGCTATAGTTTTCGTACCCACATTCCAGGTTGCTTGAACATCAATTGGCACATTATATGCATTGTAATCTCATACAAAATCATTAATATGATCCTCATTGTAACCAAACAATCTCAAGCATGTCTCTACTGCAATGTGTTGTGGATCATCTTCCATTGTAATTCCATCACTCTTTGTTCCAATAGATTTTACATCCTCTTGAAAAGTGAAGGGCTCACTTGGCCTCATATACCTATCAAGATAAAACTGATTTAGCAGCCAAATTCTAGTTCTATGGAAGCCACTTATAATTTTGTATGGTGTTAATACCTAGTTGAATTCTTTACTTGCAAGAGTTGCCAACTCTTCCCATCCAATTTTGATCAAGGGGTTGTTTTCCATCCAAAAAATTCTTTGTTGCTTGTGGTAAGTCTTGAAAGGAGAGAAAACACTAGCATCCAATAGTTGTAGCTTGTGGTTTATATGTGTAGGCAACGCCAACAAGTCTACTCATTACGCCTTGCTTCTTCTTTTGTCTTCAAGGCCATGTGGTTGCCATGACTATTGAAGATAAGAAGGGAATTATTTGTGGGTCAAACCCCATCGAGGACTGAAGCTACAAAATGTTCTAACCAAAGAAGAAAAAATTACTTGGTCATCCATGTGTGTTCTTGGGCTATCATGCATGACCTAACCTCATAATTTGAAACGTAATTTCTCATGTGCCTCTTGCATTTAAATAAGTAAAACCTAGGAATACTAGACCTAGTTGCACTAACAGAAGCCAACACTATGATCCACTCTACTTTTTAATATTAAATGTAGTACACATCAAGAACCCAATTTGGTAATCATGCTCATGCCATAGTTCATACTAGCTTGCACACTGGTCTCATCGTAGTTCCAAATTCTACTTGAACCATAGTGGTGAAGGTTGTACATGTTGGAACACAACTATCTACTAAGAGGGGGGTGTGAATTAGTAGACCAATTTAAACTTTTATTTTAACCCTTCTTATGTAGATTTAGAAAATATGCAAAGATCACACGGGTATGTGCAAGATCATGATGGGCCAAAAAGTGGCAATGAGAAAAAATCACATTTTGGATCGACTCAAAAATGTAGAAATGTTGAGTTGACTTTTCTAGGTTCGAGTGTCAGTACATTTTAACCGAACCAAAAACCAAACCTAGTTTCTAGAAATCGGATATCCGATTTCAGAAAATAGTATATAAAAAAACAACTGACTCTTTCAACTTCATTTCTCACAGTTTGCACGCGAACAAGGAAAAACCAAAATCCGATATCCGCTTTGATCAAATATCTGATTTCAAAGGTAAGTATTTGGTTTTTTCAATCTTGTAATCAATTTTTCAAGTAGATTCTCTTAAGTTTAAGTAGGTTTTATTAGATTGTTTTCAAAAATAGGGTTTTCTATTATTTTTTAAAAAAACTAGAGTTTAAATTGATTATTTATTAAAAATTAATGTTTTGAAATGGATCTTGATTAAAAATTAGTGTTGTTGATTTTTTTTTATCAAAACTAAGAGTTTGTTATTGATTTTTGTGAAAATGTATGTTTTTTTTTGGATTTTTATTAAAAATTGGGGTTTTTTTACAATAATTTCATTTATATTGTGTAATTTCAATTAGTTTGATTAGTTTTTAACTTTAATCAGGTATTATGGCTACAAATGAAAATCCACAAATGCCAAATGCTCCACCACCTCCATAGCCACCAATTGAAGACTTAATTGGTGAAAAATTGGGGTAATTGAGGGGCATTTGTGAAATTTATTAGACAATGCCTTGATTGAGAGATATAACAAACAGATTGGAGGAAATAATTAAAAATATAGAAACCCTCTCCACCCAACATAATTCCTTTTATATGTGGCAAGAAGACATGAGGGAATATTATCGATGTGGATTATCTTACGATGATGTGAAAGATCTCCAAATAACCAAAGCCCAAATAGCCTCTTTATTCATTGACCCCCACACTGGTTTGCTAGTGAATGTTAATAAAAATAAACTTTCCATAAAATGATGCATGTGTAGGGACATTGTAGCTAACTTTTGGGATCGCTGGTGTATGGTTTTTGATAAACCACCGAACAATAATTTGGATATACCATTTTACTTCATTAAAAAATTAAATGTTAAGTTTGTGTTAGGGAATCATGTCAATTAATTTGACATTAAACCCTTCTAGGGCATTGGTGGAGGTATGCCCCATGATAGACTAGGGGCAGTTAGAGTTGTCTCGTATCCAAATGTTCCCCTTCCTCCGCCACCTCCAATATATCATCCAGAGATTATCCAGGATGCATCCACACAGACTATTCAGGATATTCACTCTCTGAGTGGTCATTTTGTTTTGCATACTTCTATAGTAACTCAACCACATTTTGGTTATGTTGGCGAAGGCTCGAGTGCTGCTGCATCATCCTCCTCAGGTCTACATATTTGTGTGCCACATACTTGCACTATGGGCTGCCAGATATGCTTGGGTCCTCTTGTATAGCCCGTTGAGCATCCCTTGGACACTTCTGATTATGACCTCCATGATGTGGACATTATAGATCAATCATAGGGGAGTGGAGCGCACCCTACAGAGTCCTCTCCTGCTAGAGAGGGAGATGTTGGAATAGTGACACAAGTAAGATTTAAGTTGTAATTTTATAACTTGCATTTGTTTTTAAATGAATATTAATAAGAGATAGTATCAAGTACTAATATTTATTTACATGGTCTATTTAACAGTTGATGTCTGAGGAGGAGCTCACATGGGTGACTGATAGCACCCTTAGGGCCATTTCATTTGGCTTGGACACACACGTAGTATATATTTTTGCACTCACTCGTTTACATTTTATATTATATACTTGCTTGTAATTTGAATTGTCATTAATGAAATTATATAATAACTGATATGTTTATCTTGTTTTCCTCCTGTAGGAAATACCTAGTGTGAGTGAGGTATAGCCTTGTCCAGACTATGGAGGCTCAAATCTAGATAAGGGGAAGGTGATTGAACTCAAATTGGATTGAATTAAGATTTTTAAGATCCTATAATGATTGTACATACGTCGACATAGATTGGTAGTTTCATATGTACTTGTCAATTTTATGTACACGCAATTATGAGCTATACAAATATGTTGACAAGGGACACACCACCTAAAGCAGTAATTATTCGAATGCCTCAAGGAGTAGGTGTTGAAACACCTCAAAGAGGAGGTGTCGCAACACTTGAAGGAGATAAAGAAAAAGATCAACCTAAAGAGGTATGTGCTTATTTTTTTTAATGTTTGGTAAATAAGTTCCTATTACCAATAATCATATGCTAATTTGGATCAATTTTATGTTTGTGTTCACATATATAGATTGGAATTTCAAAAGTTGATTTGGTATATTCTAGGACACCTGACCCTTTGAAGAGACATATATTTCAGGTAATTGAGATTTCAATTAAAATTCAATGTATATTGATTTTGATGTTAATTATTCGATTTTAAATTATATAGTATAACTAATCTCAATTGTGGTTTGAATTTTTCTTGTGTAGCTACCGTCAAAGCCAACGAGTGCTTCAAAGGTGCTCCATTTTGATGATCCACCAGTAGTCTAGGATGAGATAAAAAATTTGGCATGTAAATTTTGAATACATATTGAGATGGCATATGCCACATTTTTTAAAACTTTGTTTGAGTTGCCGTTGATGCCATTTTTGTATATGGACATACACTTCATTATTGGATAATTTGATATATATAAGCTGACAATCGAAATTTAATTTGTTCCTCATGTGCATGATTAAAATCTTTGAAATTTTTATCTTGACCAATGGTCAAATATCAATGTACAATAGCTTAAAACTGAATAGTTATATTATGTAGTTTATATTTATATCACTGATTATATTGCATTACACATCTTTCGAACTCAAATCATTGCTTCGCATTGCATAACTAACAACTAGGTGTTCATAGATGAAAAATTTTCAATTACAATATAGTTCTTACAAAGTCAACCTAAGCAGTTATGCAATTACTTCACATTCCATAACTAAAAACTATGAGCAGTTGTCAATTGCATTTGTTTGTCATTGAATTCTATGAAACCACATTTCTTTGAAGCTTTTTTTCAAATAGTCCACTGCCTTGTCTATGCTACCACATTTTTCATACATGATAGCGATCACATTACCTTGTAACAAATTAAATGATAGCCTATTGCTATTTAATTTATACTCATTTTATTTAAATGGATGAGGCCGAACTTCCTTGATATTATTTTGTAATTTATTATTTTCAAGAGGGGCCGACCTCCTTGAATAGTCACCATATTTTGTATAAATATGAGGTGATGTTTGTTCATTTCCTCAATCAAGTTCATTCAGCATAATTTTCAATCCAAGCAGAAGTTTGCACTTGAGCAACAATGCTTCATCTTGCAGTAGCAGGTCAATTTCAAGGAGAAGCATATTTGATTGTATCTTTACATCTACGAGAGGTGCTATTACTCATTGTATCAAATTCAACCATGAGCTGGGCCTGAGTTGTAAGAAATTTTTTTGTTGTGTTTATTGTCTTATGTGTTTCATTTTTTGAGTGCTTTTAGTTGTATTATCTGATCTCTAAGTTGAAGACAGTAAGAGAAATGGTCATATTATTGATAACAAAGATTTGACCATGTTGGCTCTTAATGGTCTTCCTTCATCTTGGGTCTTACATTCAAGGAATCAGTGTGAGATCAAAACTTCCCAAGTTTGATCGGTTGAGGGATGACTATATTCAAGAGGATTCAAGGTTGGTTGCAAGAGGTATTGGACAAAGCCCTACAAATGAGGACATTCATGTTCTTTCTGCTCAATCCCCGAAGAAATAAGGAAAAGGAGGAAAGAAAAGATGCTTCAAGAGGAATGGAGATAAAGGGTTAGATGGTGCTCCTGTATTCAAGAAGAAGTGGGACCTCTATCATGTTCACTGCGATACAGTTTTCTCAAAGCAATTCAACTTGGATTTAACATGGGTAGCTCCATAAACCTATTCAGAATAGAGTGATCTGAAGAGGACATCCCTAAATCTCTACAGAGGTGTAAAGTTTCAAAGTGGTGAAACTTTCATTCTCAAACTCGTACGACCCAACGTACTATTCCAACACATCTAGATGGGTATGTTTACATTAGGTATGGTTCTCTTTTGCACCCAAATACACTGAATCACTTCAAGTTGCATTGGAGCGACGTTTTCCCTTGAGAGTCCAAAGTGCTAAAATGCAACAATCTTTGATAGACTATTTCCCAGAAACCATGATGCTTATAGACTCTTCATCTAAGGATATGGGATCTTGTTAAGACCATCTACAATAACCTCTCTCGGTTTTTCTATCTTGAAGGTGTTTTCCCATGGTGATGAGTTTTTAGTTGAGGGAAAAGTTGCCAGATGCAAGTAGTGTAAAGTTGGAAAGTGGTACAACTTTCATTCTCAAACTCGTACGACCCAATGGACTGTTCTAAAATATCCGGATGCGTACATTTACGCTAGGTATGGTTCTCTTTTGCACCCAAATACGTCGAATCGCTCCGACCTGCATTGGAGCGGCGTTTTCCCTAAAGAGTCCAAAGTGCTAAAAAGTAGCAATCTTTGACGGACTATTTATTAAAAACCATGATGCTTACAGACTCTTCGTCTGAGGATATGGGATTGTGTTGAGACCATCTACAATAACCTCTCTCGATTTTTGCTATCTCGAAGGAATTTTTCCATGGTGATGAGTTTTCAGTTGAGGGAAAAGTTGCTAGATGCAAGTAGTGTAAAGTTGCAAATTGGTGGAAATTTCATTCTCAAACTTGTACGACCCAATAGATTGTTCCAACACATCTAGATGGGTGATTTTATGCTAGGTATGAATTTATTTTGTACCCAAATACAACGAATCACTTCGAGCTGCATTGGATCGATGTTTTCCCTTAAGAGTCCAAAGTGCTAAAAGGCAGCAATCTTTGACGGACTATTTCTTGGAAATCGTGATGCTTACAGAAACCTCATCTAAGGATATGGGATTGTGTTGAGACCATCTACAATAACCTCTCTCAGTTTTTGCTATCTCAAAAACGTTTTCCCGTGGTGATGAGTTTTCAGTTGAGGGAAAAGTTGCCAAATGCAAGCAATGTAAAGTTGCAAATTGGTTCAACTTTCATTCTCAAACTTGTATGACCCAACGGCCTATTCCAAAACATCTAGATGGGTACTTTTAAGCTAGGTATGGTTCTCTTTTGCACCCAAATACACCGAATCACTCCGAGCTGCATTGGACCAACGTTTCCCCTTAATAGTCCAAAGTGCTAAAAGGCAGTAATCTTTGACGGACTATTTCTTGAAAACTATGATGCTTAAAGACTCTTCGTCTGAGGATATGGGATCATGTTGAGACCATATACAATAACCTCTCTCAGTTTTCTCTATCTTGAAGGCGTTTTCCTATGGTGATGAGTTTTCAATTGAGGGAAAAGTTGCCAGATGCAAGTAGTGTAAAGTTGCAAAGTGGTGCAACTTTCATTCTCAAACCCGTACGACCCAACAGACTGTTCCAACACGTCCAGATGGGTACGTTTATGCTAGTTATGGTTCTCTTTTGCACCCAAATATACCGAATCGCTTTGAGCTGCATTGGACCGACGTTTTCCCCTAAGAGTCCAAAATGCTAAAACGCAGCAATCTTTGACGGACTAATTCTCAGAAACCGTGATGCTTACAAACAATTCATCTAAGGATATGTGATTGTGTTGAGACCATATACAATAACCTCTCTCAGTTTTTTCTCTCTCAAAGGCATTTTCCTGTGGTGATGAGTTTTCAGTTGAGGGAAAAGTTTCCAGATGCAAGCAGTGTAAAGTTGCAAAGTGGTGCAACTTTCATTCTCGAACTCGTACGACCCAACAGACTATTTCAAAACTTCTGGATGGGTACGTTTATTCTATGTATGGTTCTCTTTTGCACCCAAATACGTCGAATCGCTCTGATCTGCATTGGAGCGGTGTTTTCCCTTAAGAGTCCAAAGTGAAAAGCAACAATCTTTGACAAACTATTTCTCAGAAATAGTGATGCTTATAGACTCTTTGTCTGGGGATATGGGATTGTGTTGAAACCATCTACAATAAAATCTCTTAGTTTTTTCTATCTTGAAGGTGTTTTCCCATGGTGATGAGTTTTCAAATGAGGGAAAAGTGGCCAAATTCAAGCAGTGTAAAGTTGCAAAGTGGGGCAACTTTCATTCTCAAACTTGTAGGACCCAACGGACTATTCCAACACGTCTGGATGGGTAAGTTTATGCTAGGTATTGTTCTCTTTTGCACCCAAGTATGCGTAATCACTCTGAGCTGCATTAGACTGGCATTTTTCCTTAAGAGTCCAAAGTGCTAAAAGATAACAATCCTTGACGGACTATTTCTCTTAAGAGTTCAAAGTGCTAATTTCAATGAAATGTGGGGGCATAAATATTTAAGGTTGGATCAAGATTCATTTCCTAGCTCTTGAATCAGAAAACTCTTACCTAATCAACTTGTGAATCAGTTAAATGGGAAATGAAATTCACAATGAACTTTTTACTTTTTAGTTTTTCGAAAAAGTGGCAAGCCACTATAATTTTTTATATATAAATAGTAAATATTACAAAACCTGGTTCAAACGAGCATACCGATAGGAAAGAACCATGAAGAAAACATCCGGTTGTAGCTCAATTAAGTACAACAATATTTTTACATTTTAAACATACGCTTTATACAATTCCAGACATTTGAACCATATTTCAGAAAACATCACTACATATAGATTATGCCTATACACAGTTATGACCTTTTTACATTGTTTCACATTTCAATTTTCAATTTTTAGAAAATTTGCCTATTTGAGGCATTCAAGGCACATTCTTCCACAAGAGTAGTATGTTGGCATTTTGGAGTGACAAGCACCTATACAAACCATCAAGGTAGTAGTTAAACTACATACAATAGAAAATATTCTTAGAATAACCAATCGATATTATTGTAATTTGTCACATACCTCTCTGAAAGGATCAGAGTTGCCTATTGTTGTAGCAGGTCCATGATCAATCGTGCCAAGAATATCACAAAGTTTGTCAAATGATAAATCTATATTGTAACAACAAAAAATATGCTTAGACTAACAAATCTATATTAATCTAAACAACCTGAATGATGATGAATTGGTAATGCAAACTATAAAAGATGCTTTGAATAACCAATCTATATTATTGTAATATGTCGCATACCTCTTTGAAAGGATCAAACTTGGCTATTGTTGCAACAGGTCCATCATCAATCGTGCCAAGAATATCACAAAATTTGTCAAATGATATATCTATATTGTTACAACAAAAAATAGGCTTAAGCATTGTACTTTCCATTCCTGAATATGCTATTCAAGTGTGCCTGAAGCGTCATCTCTTTGCTTAAGAGTATCCAATATTTCTTCATGATCAGCATTATTAAGTGTCCATAGTTGTTTTGTCTTTGGTTTGGCATGATGCTTCAACAACTTAACATTTGTTTCTATAACAAGGTGTGAATACATGAGAATGGTTTTGTGTTTCTCGTAGTCTTCAAATGCAGGTATGCCATTCTTTGTAACAATGTATGTTCGCAGCCAATTTCTTGCAACCACAAATGAACCTGTAGGATACACGAACCCATCATCATCTTCCATCAATTATGTTAGCTTGTGCTTTACCCACACACATCGAGCCAGCCAATATTCTAATCTCTCTTTATTCCCTTATGGTGCAACAACTGCAAAAACATGTCCTGGATGTAGTAGATCTGAAAGCCGTTCATAATCAATTGAACTTTCCATTGTGTAATTTTTCATGGATATAGTTTGAGATAAAGGATTTAGATACTATGGAACCCATGTATCCACCCACTCACTTGATTCGCATTGATCCCACTCACACTGAATACAACTCTGACAAAAACAAGCCAATTGTCGTGTCCAAATGGTCCATGTGCTTGCATTCGAGCTTCGAAATGAATGTATCTTTGAAGAATCTTTGATTTTATGACAATCCAATCTGCCTCCTAGTGTACCCTCCTCAACCAACCAAAAGAATATGTGAACTGTTGAATCAAGTGTCCCTCCCTATGACAACGCTAAACTACACCAATCAACAATAGAATGTGCATCACTGAATTTTGCTCCTGAAATCTTCAATTTCTCCTTAACTAGAGCTCTCTTTACACATGCACCTGCTCCATCATGCTCCCCTTTCCCATGCCCAACTCCAAAATCTTCAAATATTAGGTACACCCCTCTCTACATGCATTCTACACAACCAATAAAACATACAAGCATTCTTGAATTGACCTGTATAGTTATCTGACCAAATGAGATGTCGGCCCAGTGCTATATCATGCTCCTGCAAGAACTCAAAAAAATTCTCAAAACAATGTTGGACATACTCGGAGGAGTGAGATCTATCATCACTCATATAAAAATGATACTCTCTGATTATCTTTCGATCCTCCTCTATACTATCATGTGCATGTCTAAATGTTACGTGGACAAAAATAGCAATCTGAATGGAATTGTAATATTGATATTGTACCTCATTTTATGGTTGCAATGTGTAGTTTTCAGGAAAATCAACCACTGATATAATAGTGCCAATCGAAAAAGAGTCCTTACATATCCTGAATTGTTGATCCAATCACTGAGACCTATGAGTATGCCTTGCATATTTGTAGAAAATATTGTCCTTAAAATATGAAATAATGCATTCGTTTATAACCAACTCGCATCTAGAACCTTCACCTCCACTCTGTAAAGTATATTTGACTATCTCATATCTCTTTTTCTCAACAATATTCTTTCCAAATTAATGTTTGGAACCCTCATGAAAACATTGAACAAAATTTGACAAGCCACCACATTGTGATCACTTCACATCTAAACAATCATTTCTATAGAAAAAGGAACCATCATCCCTAGAACATAAAAATAGATCTAGCAAGTCCCTTGATAATTTCAGAAGATGCATTGCATTAAACTCCTGCAACATTTCATTTGTATGCAAAGTAGAACAGATATAGCATAATAGTTCATGGTACATTGAAAACTCCACATGGTATTTGCAACAACAAGTATTACAAATCTTAAGAGGCACACAATAAAATGGCTTCAAACCTTCAAAATTTCTTGGTGATATTTCCATATTTGGATGTCTTTGAATAAATTTGTTGAACAACATTGTTTGGCTTGATTCCAAGAAATGTTTAGGATGCGATGTATGGTCTCGATTGCCAATTAATAACTTCAAAACATCATTTGCATTGGGTGATACTCTAGAGTTATCATGCCAAAATTGTTGAATTTACTACTTTACATTATCGGTTAGCTTCTTATCAACTCGTGTAAGCCTTCCGATAAAAGCCCATGTATCATTTTGAAGAGGATCATCTATTATTTCTCTTCTTCCAAGTGCTCTATCCAAAGTTTTATGATATAAGTCAAAATCAATGCAAGTTTGTCTCATAAAGTGAGCTTTTTTCAATCGATGGCTTACTAGGGTGAAGGTAATGACTCTCCAAGCAGCTCTCTTATCTTTTTCCTTGTTATTTTTTCCAATAGACTTGAGAGCATTAAAAATATTTTTGACAATAATAGAATTTTTTTCAATTCTCTTGTTTAGATGAATCTTCAATTTGGCTAGGAAAGGTCTCATCTTTTGAGTCTTTAGCAATTGTACAAAAAGTTGGCATTGCTCGGTCAATGTCTTATCGCTAAAATATTGGTTGAAAAGTATTCTAGCCCACAACCGAATAGTTTGTGTTGACCTCTTGCCTTCAAAATTGTTTATAATGTTATCATCAATTTCAACTAACCATTTAGGGGTCCTTGAAGGTCTTGAATTTGGAATACGTCTTTCTTCCACACAAGGTTCTTCATTTCTCATGTAATCTGGTGAGACATAATTTACACTTGCTTCAATATTATGTTCAACATCTTCGTTTCCAACATTTCCACCTTGAACATTTTCAATATCATGTTCAACATCTTCAATTCCAATATTTTCATTATCAATTTCAATATTTTCATTATCAATTTCAATATTTTCATTCCCAATTTCAATATCATGTTCAATATCTTCAATTCCAACATTTTCAATATCAATTTGAACATTTTCATTCCCAATTTCAATATCATGTTCTACATTTTCACCTTGAACATATTCAATTTCCTCTTCAGTTGAAAGACCATAGGGCTCAGGTTCACCAATATTTAACATACCTTGTCTTTTCTTCCTATGACCTTCTCTATCTCTTTGTCTATATCCTTCAATTTATTCTTTTGTTAGCTTTCTCTTACGTTTTTGCTTCCAATGATTGCTGCTCCCCATTATAACAAATAAAAGATGCTAAAAAAATATTATGTATGAAAAATTTGAGTACAAGATGCACAAGAAATTTTATCTTTGTCTCTTCCTGTCTGAAACCGTGCGTTTGTCACCTGCAAAGTGCTCCAAAAAGAATGTAAGGTCTATTGGAATGCACAAAAATGAGCCACATGGGGTTTTTCTATGGCCCACAAATCCAATATAATCAGATATTTGATTTGTAAAACATGTTTTGCAATGGTAAGATTTCACCTCTGCACAATGAAGTTTCACAAATCGAATATCTAATTCAAATCAGATATTCAATTTGTACACACATAGACCTAAGGGTTAATGGTAGGGAGTGGGAGAGTGATAGGGAGAGGGAGAGAGAGGGAGAGGGAGAGGGAGAGGGAGAGGAGAGGGAGAGGGAGGGAGGGAAAGAGGGAGGGAAAGGAGAGGATATGGAGAGTGAGGAGAGGGAGAGAGGAGAGGGAGAGAGAGAGTGATAGGGAGAGTGGGAGAGTGAGAGAGTGATAGAGTGAGAGGGAGAGTGGGAGAGGGAGAGTGGGAGAGTGAGAGGGAGAGTGGGAGAGGGAGAGAGGGTTTAGAGTTGAGGGAGAGAGGGAGAGGGAGAGGGAGAGAGGGAGAGATAGAAGGAGAGAGAGTGAGAGGGAGAGGGGAGAGTGAGAGAGTGAGAGTGAGAGGGAGAGGGAGAGGGAGAGGGAGAGGAGGAGGGAGAGGGAGA
>CM021105.1:40457571-40507407 GCA_007115665.2 Sequoiadendron giganteum
GCTCCCCTTTCCCATGCGTCCATTCCTCCATCCATTCCAGATCCATTCCATTCCTTCCATTCCATCCATCCTTCCATTCCATCCATCCATTCCAGGGGTGGGAGGGAGAGGAGGGATGGTGAAGTAGGGGATGGAGAGGAGGGAGGGAGGGAGAGAGAGGAGAGTGGGGAGAGGGAGGGAGGAGGGAGAGTGTGAGGAGGGAGGGAAGGGAGAGGGAGAGAGGGAGGGAGGGAGGGGGAGAGGGAGAGGGAGAGGGAGAGGGAGAGTGAGAGAGGGAGAGAGAGAGAGAGAGAGAGAGAGAGAGAGATATAGATGAGTGATTGAGTGAGAGACTTGAGAGAGATAGAGGTGGAGAGAGCGAGATGGAAAGAAATAATATTTAAATATTTTATAAATTGGTAATATATATATTTAAATATTTATGGATTAACTAAAATATTGAAATAATATTAAAATATTTATAGATTAACTAAAATTTTAAAATAATATTTAAATATTATACTTTTAATAATATATTATATATTAAATACATAATTCGGTAAGAGATTATCATAAATTGTATATTAAATATACTACATTATAAAATTTATTGGATATTATATATATTAAATTATAAACTTAATTGCACTTTTAAATCATTTATTAAAGATTGTATAAATTGTTTTAAAACTGATCTAAAAGATATCATATATCGAATTCAAATCCGATATCCGATTCGAATCGGATATCTGATATTCTGACAAAAAAATTAATGCCTAGAGATTAGACTCGGGATTTGGTTTAGACCTACCAATCCTAAAAAGTCAACACATAAAATGTGTTTAACAACTTACCTTTCTTTTTTAGACTTCACCCATGTGGCTAACAACTTTTATTTTAGCTAAAATTGATGAAACGAAAAGGGTTTGTAAAGGAGCTTCTCAGCTTTCTACCAATATAAATTATATTTTACTTAGAATCTAATAAATAATTATTATTATTTTTAATTAGAATTATGACTAAAGTCCTGATTGATAGTCTAATAGAAAAAAAATCTATAGCTTTCAAACGGTATCAAATTTTTTGAATCCAAAATATGCGTCACATTCTATGCTTTGCATACTATAGGATTAAAAAAAAAATGAATTCCATTAAGTTTTGACCTAGTTAAGGTGGTCAAACATATGAGTTTTTATATTTTGAAAAAGTTATAATAAAAAATTCATAATTAATTATTTATTTGAAAATAATTACAAAAAATATGCATCACATCCGGACATGAGTCCTCTACTTATATCTAAAAACCTTTAAAAAATTATTATGATTTTATTATGGTTAGGGTGGTCAGACAGACACCTACTTCTTATTTTTTCCCTAAATTTTTAGTACTACTACATTGAAATTTCAAATTTTCACCAAATAGATTTTTTTAATACAAAAATTAACCTAGTATTTTAGAAACTAAATTCAATTTTCCAAAGATTATATTCTTACATATTTTTCAAAAAATATAGATAACTTATTCAAATTTTTATGTCAAGTTGCCCAACTCTGATTTTCTAAATTTTCATTGCCACTTAAGGGCCTATTTTTTCCATGATGATCCTGTACATACCCACACATACCAATACTCATAACACCAGATATACATGGAAAGCCCAATATGGGAAAACCCACAGCGAGAAATGCTAGTAGGATCTACTAGATCTTAATCCAGCCTCACAATAAAACCTCATTGGTTACAATGTTTAAGGGAACCAACCCTAAGAAGATATGAATCCTCTAATTTAAGAGCACAAACCCTATGGAAGCATCCACTCCCTAATCTAAGCACCAACCTAGCTATCTGATGGAACCAACCAATCAAATTTACAATGAAAGTATGTGGAGATACAACTCCAATTACATATGATTCAAATAAATCCAATTATGTCTCAATCTTTTCTTTTCTCTGCAAGAATTTCCTTTCCTCTCTTCACTCTTCTCCTAACACGCTATGTGCTCATTGAATGCATACACACTACTTCATTCTTCAACACAAACCAACCTTATACATTGCATACTCTAAATCTTGGTGTAAATCAAACTTAGTGTTTCCTATCATTTGATGCCATTCATGCTTGATCAACCTCTTTCAGATTATGTGATTGTCTATGCATTAATGAAGTTCACCACTTCTTCCAATTAATCAAAAAACATATCGTTGGAGTAGTTACAATGATCAATTTTATTTTATGTGCCACAATCATATTTACTTAACTGGAAGTTCCATTATTTTTCCACCTAGCCATTGTAAAAAAAAATCTTTAAATGTTGGCCTTTGATTGTGCCATGATCTGTTGCTTAACATTTAAATGCCTTGAGTTACTTCAACCAATCATCAATCACCACATGTCACTTCAGGAAACTTGTCATCTTCCATACTTGTCGAGGGTTGAGGTCGAGGGTTGAGGATTGCTATTCCCTCTTATCACTTACTTGCAATGCATTGCAAGACTTAAGAAACAAGACCAAACACCTAAGTTTGAAGCCTTTATTTGCCTGTTGGGGTTTGGCCATCAACCAAGTTACCCTTTACCTTCTACCTTCCTTCATTCCATTACAAGCCCACACTATGACCTCCTAACTCTGAAACCTGCTTTTTAAGATTGTCAGATGTTAGGGTTCACCCTTTCATCTTATCGCTTACCAACATTTTAGTAAGGCATAATCCTTCCTACTAAGCTGCAATGCTCGAATATATCATTTGCAAGCTTTTCTAAACATAACCCATTCAGGTTTTGGGGTTTGATCTTACTTCATACCGCTTACGTGCCCTTGCAAGACAACCCTTTTGGGTGTCGACCTTTAGGATTTTTATTTATTGCTTACCTACCTTTTTGTAAGGCATCAGACAACCTTTTGATATCCAACATCTGACTCCTTTGACTTAACACGTGTTTGAACTTCCTTTTCCTTTGTGCAATCAATACAAAGTATAGAAAAAGTCTAAAGTTTGAAACCTTTCAAACTTTACACAAAATTTCTTCACTTCCTTTGAGGCATTCAGTAAGAGGTATGACCGAAGCTTGAAGTCCAAAACCTTTTAGACTTAGCTTAATCTATCTACGTTTCTTTGAAGCATTTGGTATAAGGTACAACTGAATCCTGATGTCCGATCACTTGCAGTATATGGTAAGCCTCAAGCCCAAATTTTGAAGCTCAATCAAACTTGGCATAAAATGATTAACTCTTTCCTTCTCTAGTAAGCTCGATATAAGGTATGTCTGAGGCCTAATGCCCAAAATTCTACAACCCTTCAAGGCTTGCATAAATGATGCCTTTTTGACATCAATCAAGAATCTTCCCATCTGATATTACTCAAATCCACTTTTGACATCAATCATAATCAAATTTCCAACAATCTCCCCCTTTGGCATTGATGGAAAAAATAAATACTCTTAACAAACATCTTCTCAACAGCCATTCTCCCCCTTAGGCATATCTCCCCTTTTGATAAACATAGAGATTTTTTCTTTGCTTCTCCCCGAAGCATAGAAAAATAGGTTGTGTTTAAGTTAGGGGGGTTCAAAATAATGATATATGATAATAGATAGACCCATTTTCCATTATTTCATTAGGAAATGAGATCCACACAAAGAATTTAATTACAATCCTTAGGTGATTCAACTCAATGAGGGAATCTACTATTTTCCTTATGATTGAGGACAAGGGGTACTAGCCTGAACAACACTTTTTGGAGAAAAATTGAAAAATAGTAAATCAAATCAATTATGCCAATTCAAACTTCAAACATCAATTTAAAGCATAATATAGACAGAAACAACAAAGTTCTAGTAGATCTAGAAATGGAAAAGTGATGTGTACTTGTCACCATAATGCAGATTCGGGAGTCTAACTTAGACTCATTCGCTTATAGGCGAATGGGTCTTTGTGCAAAGTTTTTAACCAGCTTTCAGGAGCCTCTGATATTAGTCTCTATCTTATGTTTTATCCAAGTTTAAATATTGAAAAGTTGGAAATGATATCTATAGGTGAGATTTAGTGAATTGATGACAAATATGGCAACTTTTTACAACTTTGACAATTTTTCCAATTTTTCTCTCGAAGAGATCTTCAATCCTTCTTCAACCTAATATAAAACCCTTGATTAAACCTTTGGAATTCTGAAATATTGATCTTGATATTGCATGAAATAGATTCAATGTATGTGGATCTCGATACTTGAAATATGACTTGAATGCTTGACTTGAATCTTTGAAACCTACATCACAATGTTAGCTCCAAAAACATGCACGACTCTAAAAGAATTTGACATCATGCTTGAGATCTTGATTGATGCAATAAATCAATAATAAATATTCTCTTGAATTCCTTTTATCATAATCTTTTCTCTATCTTTACTAACTTGATTACTTCTTGAAAATTCTAGGCTTGATTGCTTAAAAAGACCTTGTATTTATAGATATGTATCCTTAATTTCTCAAAAATTAAACATTACAAGATGACATTGAAATTTTAATTTTAGGAAAATAAAATACAACCAAAAACATATTTTAAATTTAGGTTCAAAGGCCTAGGCAGGACCCATATGGGTGAATGGCTCCCAGGTCCCTATTCTTGGAACACACATTGCTCAAGGTAATGTATTATGTGTTGGCATTATTTTTTGTCAGTTTTCCCCTTCAAAAAATGTAATTTATTAGGCCTGTAGATGTAAATAGGGTTTATTAAGGAATAATTAAGTCTAATTTAATTGAGGGGACCCAAACAAAGTGTGAAAATTTAAAGGAGTACATTCCTCGACACTACATTTAGCCCCCACTTTAGTGAGAGGATGACCTTGCATTAAAATCACACTAAAATAGAAAATCAAGAGATTTATAATTGTACAACTATTGGAAAGATAAGATGAAAAAGGTCAAGGAGGATGATCAAGCCCCCAAGATCTAAGATATCATGGAAAACCAAAAAAAGGCACAAAGAGACACATACCTTTGTTAAATATGCAATATAAATGATAAGATACTCAATCATACAATGTCAAAGACTAAAAGAAAGTATTAGGAAAGATGGGTGGATCAAGCCGTGACTATATTTCCAACTCAATGTGGATCAAGCCTTAGTTGTTTATCTAGAAAAACTTACAAGTGAAACCCATTGTCCACTATGCAAACAACATGTGCTCACATAGGCTAGTGAAATCCGTTGTCCACTAGGTGAGCTCTAGGAAGTGGTTAGCTAACCATACCAAAGTTATACCTCCTGGTAACTTTGATAAGGTGCAACAAAGGTGGTCACATGGCTAGCAAGTTGCGTTATGCTAGGAACTCATGAAAAAGGCTCGACTGGCAAGCAAGTTGTTTTATGCTTGGTGGCCTTGAAAAAAATAATGGCTCCACTAGCAAGCAAGTTTTATTATGGTTGGTGGCATTGATACATGCAATAGGATACTCAAAGGGGTTTTTCTTAGTTCATGAAAGGTGTCACCTTAGGGAACATTGTACCTAATGTCTCCAAGAGAAGACTAGTCAGGGATAAAAGATTTGCAACTTAGGGAATGCAATCTGTAGAATCACCACCAAGAGGAATGCCATATGCTTAGAAAAGTCATGAAATTGAAGGAAATCAAACCTAATGACACCACCAAGAAGACACATCACGTGAAGTAAGAAGATCGTGCACTAAAAAACATAAGTTATAGTCAAAATGATAATGCCAATGTATGTTCCCACTTTAAAGAAATTGATAAACACCATGTTATGAGAAATTAATTTAAAGTAGAAAAATGATCAATTCTAAAGAATATAGAGGACATACGAGCTTATTTGGAAAGCCCTATGTCAAGCATATATTTCCAAATGAAGCTGCATCATTAAAATGGGTTGCCCCCAAATGAAATCCCAAAATAACACATAGGGGATCAATGGATTTTGGGTCAGTGTATGTATTTAATACAATGATATTATAGAGCTCAGAAACATCATCATTCCCCAAATACTCGTAGAACCAAAAGAATGACACATAGAGAAGAAAAACAAAGAAAATATTTTGGGTAAATATGGAAGAGACCTAAATGTCTCAACACCTTGCATAATCCCCAAAAGGAAAACACAAGAGAAAAGAAAAGATAAAGGTTTACAACATATAGACTTGAATGAAGGTACAAACGGAGGAATGAACATAAAGAAATTTCAAACAAAGCAATATGGGGTATCACATTATGCAAATGCAATCACACACAAAGCACATGAAAATAAGAAATAAATTACTAGTATGACACATGGGAATCAACCTATAGTAGGTTGTCCACACCCCAATCTTGTTCATCATATGTGAAAGGAAGATGACTAGCCAAAGGGACAACAACAAGTGTTGTACTAGGAGAATCACCAAGCTCAACATGTGGTGAGTCACTCTTTTTAGGAGGATCATCATGGTTATTATTATCTAAGCTCATGGAAGAGGAAAACAATAAATTCAGCTCATTATGCACTTCTTCATCATTCTTAATAGTCTCATCATCATTATCCAAGTTAATCACAATAGGAGATCTTATGATAATATCCATGGAAGTCAATTTTTCTTGTTGTGGTCGAGATATAGGATTTTCTTGTTGTGGTGGAGGTGGAGAATCATCATATATTTCTTGAGTTTTTTTTTTATCTCGAGTTTTTTATTCATATTTTTCTTGTAACGAACGAGCAATAGCATGACATTTATGCCTATGCTCTCTAGCATTTTGGTTTCTTTTTATATGGTTTTGAAGTTGCAATTTTGTAGGATCGGGTTTATCAACCATAGGTTTCTTTTCTTCACATAAGAGAGGAATGGAAGGAATGATGGTATTTTGTTCAACCACTTTATCCTTAAATTTATAAACTTGTTTTATTTTAGGAGGCATGAGGAGACTTATTTGGTTTCTCATGGTCTCTTATCGGAAATAGGTGAAGGATTTTATATGGGTTGGTCTTGGTTACTTGGAAGGGATTTTGGTTCAATCATGGGTTGAGGCATATTGCTAAGGGATAATTCTACTCTTCACTTTTCCTTAAAATTTTGATAAGATTTGAAAAAGACGTCCTCAAAAGGTCTAATAGGTTCCATAGGTTCGGCCAAAAATAAACCCAATGAGAAATTTCCATGGGAAGACACAAGATTAAAGCCACTATGATGCATAGTAAATATTTGATTGTTAAAGGGAAACTTCAAGCATTTATGAATGGCCGATGGGATGGATTTCATAGAGTAAAGCCATGGGTAGTCTAACTTCACACGAAATCGATCCGATGTCAAGATGATGGAGAATGAGATATTCAACTGTGTCAGTCTAGCTTGTAAAGGAAGAGATATCAAACCTATCACAAGGCAAGTAAAAACATTATTTGTTGTGATCCATGCTTTTAGTTGTTCATAAGTATCTTGATAAAGTTCATGCACAAACAAGAATTCTTCATTGATCACATTCTCTAGATCAATGACTATCCCATTAGCAGGCTTATCATTGCTTCTTCCTACTATGTAAAGAGGACCATCAAGTGCATGTTTAATTCTGCCATTTTGTGAAAAAGCAATGTCAAGGGACATATTGGTTTGGCCCTTGTGAGTTTGAACTTCAATGAAGTTGACCATAGTGTTTATATAATCATTCTCATACTTTTTCATGTGATGATCAATGATGTAAGTGAGGCTACATAAAATTTCTATTCCTTGTTCATTATTGACCATCTTCCTCATGTTATCTATGATAGGAATCACAGTACCAATAATGTATTCAAAACTTGCAAATTTTTACAATTTCTCTAGTTCTTCATACATTTCTCTTATTTCTCCTTGAGGGACATTAGCAACCATTGATTCAACATTAGTAACATTTTTTTTGGTAAGGTCATAGGAAATGGGGTTTCAAGGGTATGTTTCATGATGGGTTGACTAGTGTCAACACTATGAGTTAAAGAGCTAGATAACTCAATATCCATGGTGGATGTACTAGCATAGGATTGCATGAGTCTAGAGCTATGTCTCACTTGAGTATTGGCAATAGGACACCAGGTTGTGAATCTCATACAAATTTCACCAAACTGTAGATGCACCCAAAATGGAGAATAGGAAAGGAATAATCAGCAATAGGAAGTGTAATGCAAAGAGATAGAAATTTCTAGATTTTAAATAAGATAATTTTCTTATTATACTATGCAAAATCCTCAAAATGATGTCTTGTAATTCCAATTTTGATTTTGAAACACACCCAATTAAAAAAATTAAACAAAATGCAAAAGATGATTGTGAAAAACAAAAAAAATGGAAATTAAAATAGAAAGATGAATGCAGAAACACAAAATGTAGACAGAGAGTTTTTAGTGCCCAAAAATTTAGAAATAGGTCTAATCGGGGACTCATTCATCCATAGGTCAATGGGTCTTCTGTCAAGGTTTTGAAAAATTAAATTACAAATTTTTGAGTTAATGTTTATGTTTTTGACTTCTGGTTGCAAACAAGTAATTACAGTTTTAGATTTCTGGCAACTCAGATCTAAATGCAAGTGGGAAATGATGCTAAATTCCAAGCAAAAATACCTAGTTTGAGATACAATTTTGATTTAATTTTCTGATTTCAATGGATGATCATGCAATGTTATGTAAGCGCTATGCATTTTTTTTATTATTATTATTTTTTAGATTTTAAATCATGCAAAATGCATACCTAAAACCCTAAATGAATGCAAAATAATGTAAGTAAACATACCAAAATGAAATGAAAATCAATGCAATTCAATGCAGTGCAATGCAATGCAAAGTAATGAAAATCCTAGATATAGGGTTTGAATGAAGTCCAAATTTAAAAAATTTATAGTGCAAGAATGTCAAGTTCACCACAATGAAATATGGAAAAATAGGTGTGTTTAGGTTAGGGATTTCACCAAAATGATATATGATAATGTATAGACCTATTTTCCTTTATTTCATTAGGAAATGAGATCCACACAAAGAATTGACTTACAACCCTTAGGTGAGTCAACTCAATGAGGGAATCTACTAATTTCCTTATGATTGAGGGTGTGGGTATTATCTTGAACAACACTTTTGCGAGAAAAACTAAAAATAGTAAATCAAATCAATTAAAGCATAATACATACATAAATAATAAATTTCTGGTATGTCTAGAAATGGTAGAGTGATGTGTACCTATCACCAAAATGTAGTTTCGAGAGGCTAACTAGGACTAATTTTCCTGTGGATGAATGGGTCTTTGTGTAGAGGTTTAAAAAAAAAATTAAGAGCCTCTCATGTTAGTTTTTAGCTTCTGTTAGATATAGGTTTTACTTTCAGAAATTCAGAAATGAGATTTATAGGTGAGATTCCATGAATTGATGACAAATATGACAAATTTTTGCAACTTTGACAACTTTTCCAAATTTTCTCTCTAAGAGATCTTCAATCCTTCTTCAACCTAAGATCAAACCCTTGAGTAAACCTGTGGAAGTCTAAAATCTTGATATTGATCTTGCATTCAAAATAGCTTCAATAGATGTGGATCTCGATACTTGAAATATGACTTGAATGCTTGACTTGAATATTTGAAACCTACATAACAATGTTAGCTCCAAAAATTTGCATGATTGCAAAAGACTTTGACATGATGCTTGAGATATTGATTGATACAATAAATTGATACAATGATAGGGAGGTCATCAAGCTAATCAACAAAATTTGAGTTCTCTCGATCACTTTTTAAACTTCAACACCCTCTCTAGGGTTATCTTCTTTGTAACTACCCTACTTGCCTAGTAGGTGTCTAGACCTTGTTTTCAGGTCTCAACACTCCAACAATTTGACAAACTCATAATCTCTACACCCTTTTGAGCACCCAATATTCCCAATCACAACATATCAAGAAATCACTATTGGTTTCTTTGGACCATCTCCACCCAAACTGAGTTTCAACACTGAAAAGGGCTCCAATTAGCCCATTTTTCAAAAGGAACACCTCCTCAAACCTACTACCAACTTGAAATTTCACCAAACAATATAATTTCAGGTATCCAAACCTTCAATTGCATAGCTTTTTCACAATGGAACACTCTTAAAGCCACCAAACCAATAAACCCTCAATTTAGCCTTTCCTAAGAAGGGTTTAATGAAAACCTAACCTCCAAACAACTAGAAACTCTGCCACCATCCAAAACTAGTCTCTTTATGCTTGAACATGCTTAAAACATCATATTATGCTACTGGCCACAAATATTTCTCACCTTTCCACACTAAACTCTCACTTTTCCATTCAAAATTTCTCTTTTCTCTATTAGGGCGTCATGCCTAGACCTACAATTGACTTTCCTTGCCTATGAAAAACTTCTAACACATTAAAATCTTCATTCTCACACATCTACCAACAAGTTCTAACTTTTTTTCAACCATTTTCTTCTATTACCCACTTCTAGCCTTGCTCTTTAGGCGTAAACTCTTGGAATTCCCATAGGGCAGCATGCTAAATCTCTTCAAAAACCTTTGACAATGTTAATTTACTAATCCTACATCTAATCCTAATCTAATCAGGCCCATTCCATTGAAGGAAAACATGTACAATAGGTTGAATGGCCTGTTAGTGCATTTTAACTCTCAAACCCCTCAAACTTTAATACAGACCCATATTGAGCAAATTAGCTTCAAGACTCTTCAAAACCTATTACAAACCACTCAAACTGAGATTAAAACATGTTTGATGCATATATCGACAAAAGGTAGATCAATTTTGAATAATAATAAACATCATGGGAAAATATAGAGGATTGTTATGAGAAAACTTTAGAAATTTTTGAGAATAACACCAAGATTCCAAGAGTCACAATTGCTATTATCAATCCCAATTCACAACAACCAACCTACCTCAAATTCTAGAGGCTTATTTAAAATTTTCCCACACAAAACCAACCGACTCATCCCTTCAACTTCCCCATTTAACCAACTTAACCGTTGGTATTCGTAACTTGCACTTTTACAACTTTTAATGACAACATTTACAATGTTTGCAATATTTTGCAACTTCCTCATTTTTTCCCACAAAAAGAATTCAAAAACATTATAAGTGACCTTGATATGGCCATATTAGACAATTATCATCACTAAAACAACCTACTAGACTCAAATTCATAAAATCGAGCAACAAGGTTCTCTATACCATTCACCTGACCATGAAAGCTTTCGAAGTCCCTGGGAAGTCTGCAACACTTTGGCCTACAAATATATTTGATCTCCAACACTTTGGTGCTCCTCCTTGTAGTCTTTCATGCTCTGATCCATTGATCTTCATCTTCACCTTTGGCTTGGATTTTTCCATGCATGATAGTCCTCCACTTGTATTGTCATCTTGAACCTCCATCTTCATGCTTGGATTTGTCTTCATCTGTTGCATCCTTCCACTTGTACTTTGTCCTTCTTCTTCATTCACTGCAAAATAATCCACACTTTGTCTTTCCTTCTTCATCTTAACCCTTGGCTTGAATCCCATCAACATAATCATCAATACAAGGACTTTTGCACACTTAAATATATTCCACCACACATTCACTATCACCTTATCCCTTTGCTCCTCATCCACCTTAAGGTTCTTCATCCTCTAAACCTTTATGCAATCAGGCTTATCAACCTCTATCCTGACAGCATATGACTACCCCTCAACCAATTTGGTCATCCTAGGACAACTCTTTGTCCCAATCACAACAACATAGCTCTTCTCCACTTCAATTCGAGACTTCACAAACACTTTGTCTTTGTCCTTCTCTTGGCCTATCACTTCCTTAGGCTCTTCCACCATTGAGACTTTTCTCAAACTCTTTATCATTACAAATTCACCACTTGTGGTGACTGCAACTTCCCTCTTCTCATCAATCTCTACAAACTCTTGAGCCAACCCTTTCCATTCTTCTTGGCTCCTTTTATTCTCTACCTTCTTGTCCTACATTGGACTCTCTACCTTTGTCATTACTATATTCTCAGATTCATTAAATTATTATCCCATCAATGGAGAATGTACCTTTCTCTTCATGTTCTCACATTGCTTTTCTTCAACCTCTTCTATCTCTATGCTCTTTGACACATAAACCTCTGTGTTTGCAGTACTTGACAACCCATTGTTTTCACTGACCTTTAGGGGATACAATACTTCCCCCACCATGATCGTTTCACCCTCCACAATCCAATTACTCTCCTTTACTCTACCTTCTACACCCACCTTTATTCTTTCCACCTCTAGGACCTCTTTGCCATTAGGTCTTCTATCTTCTCCATTATCAAACATATGTCGCATTTCATCTTATTTTACAATCAGTGGACAACATTCTTCTTTTATTGTTGTGTCACCAAAAAGTGTATACCTTGACATTTTTCACTCATTTGAACCTTTGCTTGTGAATTTTGGACCCTTTTTAGTCTCTTTTTACACCTTTCCAAGCCTTGTGATGAAGTGTTGTAAAACATTTTCACACTCTCCTAGGCTTGTCATCACCAAATTAACCCCTTGTTATGCTATAATGACCCCTTAATTTACACATACAATTCCTTTCTTGGTGAGTTTTCAAGAGAAAATCCTGACAAGCACTAATAATAATATTTTAATTACCAAAAATCAATAAAAATTCCCCAGGTGGACTAGGTCGCCACCTAGGGTGACCTAGTCCTGTGTGTTGGAATAAGTGGACTAATTAAATAGAAAATTAGCACACTGATAAGACATTATATTAAAGAAATCTAAACTAGAAAGCATAAATGCAAACTCAAACAGCTTCTTCAAATTCGTCCCATTGTCCTCTATCTCCAAGGATTTGATAAAAGATGTTGGCTCTTAGTTGTGTAAGCAGCAACTTGTTGAAATGACAACTTAGGAGAATTAGATTGATTTAAAAATGCATATTCATGACTATATGATTTAATCTATAGAATTAAAATGTTTATGATACTAAAATGTTGATAAAGCTGAAATGTAACTATAATAACTACGCATGAAAAATCTAGAATTCGAGGTTCTTTTCAACTCACAAGAGGGTTGTATTAATAGATTTTTGAAGGAAAGAATCCAATTAGCTTGGATCAACGGTTGAGTTCAAACCTATTAAGATGAACGGTGAGAGATCGATAATTTGAAAAGAAGATGGAATTTTAAGAGATAGATGGAAGATTAAGAGACAAATGGAAGATGTGTCCATAATTAAAATAGATAATATTTAATTATGTGAGAGAAAAATCTTTTTAATTAAATATTTGAAAATATTTAATTATTGAGAAGAGTGAAGAATTTCAGAAAATGTTTTAATTAAATATTGAAAGTATTTAATTAAATGTGAAATGAAGAATATCATTTAAATTTAGAATTTAAACTTGTGATAATTAATATAAATAAATTGTGAAATCTATTTAATTAATTAAGAGGAAGAGAGCATTAATTAAATAAACTTATTTATTTAATTAAACTAGAAGAACTGGAAAAATGACCAATATAAATAAATAATTAAATTTATTTATATGTAGATGACTTAAGAATATTAATTAAATAATTCATATTTAATTAATTAACAGGTTTCGTTAACCATGACCATTTTTAGATGTATACATTTTTCCCCTCTTTGAAGTGATATATTTTATGCATTGCTTCAAATAATTTTTCCTTAGAATTTTAGAAATTACAATGGCTATATGCCCCCTCGGGTGCTCAATCAGATAAAGATGATTTTTGGAAATTTTTACTAATTTTCTATCTGATTCATTGACTGATAAAGATGATTTGATGAAAACCCTTATTGAAATATTGATATGAAGATGAAGAACTTTGATTTTTCCCCGATTGATGATGCTTTTTGATTGATTCAACATGTGATAGTGAATTTATGATGATTGATTGATGATAATTGATAAGAATGATAGGATAGATTGATTGAGATTATGCAAATCAGATGTGATGAATATGATAATGATCATGCACAAACTAATATGGATGTGATCTATCTAATATGCAAAGTTCTCATTTTGTGAGCTGCTTTATGCTTTACGTTTCATCATTGAGCCTTTTGATATGTTGGAAGTTAGTACAAGCATCAAAGGGTATGTTAGCACCAGTGATGACCTGAGTACTGCTTTCATGGTGTTTGATATAGCAAGTTAATACAAGCATTGAGGTATAATTGAACCAAGATGACCTAAGCATTGCTTGCATAAATAGACAAAAGTTAACAATTTTCCTATGCAAATTCTGAAATGTCATCAATGATCCATTGTAGAACATTTCCCACAACAAATTTGTGGAATACTAATGATTAGCTTATAGATAGCTAGAAAAAAAAAATCATACTTCTTCCTTGTGATTCTAGTTCAGTACATCATTGAACCACTCCAAAGATATGATGTTATCAAATATCAAAACAATAATTGCAACTGATTTGCATTAAGTTTATCATTCATTTTATTTAGATTAAGATCATCCAATTTATTTTAAACATCTGAAAAAATAGTCATGTAGGCTCAGTCTAATTGGACAAGGTTTTTTGTTTCCGATATTTTGATGCTTGACACATGTTGTCGACTACCTGCTATAAAAGCTCCCAGAGGCAAACTGCATGATGACATCAGTGCTCTGTTTTGAGATTATCTTGAAAACCAAGCTAAGGTTGATTGATCAGATTTATGGATTGACAATTTGACTAAGTGTGTTGAGCCAAACAAAGATGATAATGAACTTGTAAACCCAAGGAAGTTGTGTTATCCTAGAGTAAACTCATTCACAAGATGGTAGTTTGACTAAGTGTGTTAAGTCAAACAAGGTAATAATTGATTGGATTCGATTGATCAAGATTGATGAAGCTTGATTTGGAACAAAATTATTTTGATGATTTGATGTGACACTGACACGCAAGTTAGATGTGACTGATATGTATTTTTTAGATTGATGTTCGACAAAAGATAAAGCTTGATAAGGAGCGTCTTCCTGTCAAAATGTGCCACGGGCTAGTGATTTGGATTTTTTGGCTCGCAAATGCTTAACCAATTTGATTTTGCATCTTCAAATGTTCAGATCACCACATAAGTTGGAGGATATATATCAAGATTCATTCCTGAAGCAAGATGTAAATATCTGCCCCCAATGTCTAGCAATGTTTGAATGGCCATGGGTGGATTCTTGAATAGGTGGATGGATAGATGGATAGATATGGTAAGCATGCAAAGGATGCCAAGGATTATCTTGCCATAAGATAAGGTGTTTGAACAAAGGATGCTCACTTGGATAGTGCTTCAAGGCTCAGATAACATTTAGATTGGATAGGATCAATGAAAATGACCCATGTCAAGATGTTTACCATAAACAAGTGTAAAGTGTTTACTAAAATTTGTCAAGATCAAGATAATGTAAATAGATGGTAATGGGCTAGATAAATGGTTCATGGATGAACAGATGATATGGCCGAAATGTTGGCTTTATTATGGATGTGATAAGATACTTTCTCTTGAATTAGCGCACGTAGATGCTCGATTCTACACATGATTCCTGTTTGCCAGGTTTTCATCATGGTACCTATCCAAAGTGCCATCGAAATTATTTTGAGAGATTTTTCTTTTTCCATCCTTTTTTTTTTTCTTTTTCTGAGCGATTTTAAGTTGATGTTGAACCACCTGGTGGTGTTTATGTTGATGCTTCCATCAAAATGTTCCATCGATATCTTGTGTGAAGAAGCTGCTTTGCCAAGATACGTGCACTTGAATGCAAATTTTGAAATCCCTGATCTGCTTTGTTGATACTGGAGTTAACTTCATCTTTGTGCACACATCGTGATAAAGTGCCTTCTGAATCCTTATGATGAATGGTTGTTTCCAACACATGGTCAATGAAAGAATTGGATATCATGCATGGAGGCATGGATGGAGTGATTTTAGGAATAAAAGGTGGATTAGCTGAAAGTTTGGAACCTTTGACTCTCCAAACTTGGGAAGATGAGCAGTGATGAGTGGATATGGAAATGTGCATGTAATTAGGACCAAATTTTTGATACACTTTGTATGTTGCTTGAGAATCTTTCTTTTTCCTTTGTGGACATCTTTGATGGATACTTGCCCCTTTTTATTTTGCCCCATAGTTTCTTTGACTGATGGAGTTTGATAGGGATAATCTTTCTTTGTATTTTTTGGTATCCAAGTGTATTTGATTTTCCTGATATGATTCTTAGCTTCTTTTGCTTTGATAATGTTCTTCATGCTTTGATTCAAGTCTTTATTTTGACGTTGGTCCCAATTTGTGGATGGGGTGATGGGTGGATGAAGATTTATGACATGGCTGGTTGTAGTATTGGAATTGGTTTCATCATAAATATTTGTGAGCTATTTTTATCGGGCTATCGGCAGGATTGTGATGGGGTTTTGTCGATGAAGCATTGTTAGGCCAATGGTATTGAATTTTGTTAGGAATGGGGGAAGGACTACGTCACTACGGAATTTCAAATTTTGTTTAATATTTATGGATGTAATGTGAATGTAGGCTATAATATGGATCTTGTCACACAAATTTCTACAATTTGCATTATTCATAAAATCAAAGTGTGATATATTTTTGTGATTATTGATCAAATAAGATAATTCATGGTTACTTTTGTTGAAAAATTGACTTTATCAATATATCGGGAGAGCACCTTAGGAGTCAGCCTGATAGAGTATTGTTACACTGATACTAGGTTGTGAGCTATTTTTATCGATCCATCGGTGGGATTGTGATAGAGATTCTTCCAATGAAGCATTGTTAGGCCGATGCCCGATGGTATTGAATCTTATATAATTTATAAAATATCATCAACTACGTTACTACAGTTTGACTTTGGCATATGTATTATGATTCATGAAGTGCAATATAATATAGAATATCATGGAGACTTGGACTGCAATATAAAATAAAATATTTTGAACTTGAAGTGCAATGATACACAATTTATTTGAATACAATATACAAAATCATCAACTACAGTTTGGAATATGATTCAAGCTAACATGCAGTGCTTGAGTGCAATATAAAATAAGATATCATGAAGTGAAATGATTCACAATTTCAATGTTCATTGAATACAATATAAAATATCATTAGACATCAACTACAATTTGGACTTTGGAAGAATGGAAACTTATTCATGAAGTGCAGAAAAAATACCAAAAACCTGCTAATTATCTCCCATTTCCCAAATGGAGTCAGGGTCCTCAAACCGATCCTCGTCTTCAAGTAAAGTAAAAGAGTCATCTTGATTCTAAGACTACTCTGCAGTTTCTTCAGCCTGTGTCTCAAATTCAACATTCATTGTTTGATTTTTGTCAATTTCAATATCATTTTCATATGTCCCAAGCCCAATCCCACTGCCACTACCACCACTACTGGTGGTTGTTGGAATTGGAGATCTTGTGTTGCACAACCTTGTCCCTCTTCTTTCACATGTGAACCTCCGGATTGCGAGTGTCCTTTCAAAAGGAAATTTTTTGACATTATAGGTAGTTCCTCTCATCCTCAAGCAATTCTCCAAATTCTTGTCTAGTTTGTTTCTTAACTTTGATTTCAAAAACCCCAATGTACTGAAAACTCTCTCATCCTCCACCGACCCCAATATCATTGTTTGACATAAATCAACAAGTTTGAAATATTCTGACATCAAACCACGTAATATTTCACTCTGACCTAAGCTTGTCCAAACCTTTTTTATTGATCCAGGTCCAAAGGCCTTCTCCTTGCCCATGGATTTATACTGCTCTCTCATAGTTGTTGCAAAACTCTGACATTGATTTCTAAGCTTATTTTCATCTAAAATTCCTTCTATTATTTGTTCATTGTATGTTACCTTTTCTGATAACTGTTCAGTCACATTTTTTACTTGATCATGAAAATATTTTGGGTTATCTCGGTTTACCCAAAATTGAGGATACACAATACCCATGGCTTCAAGTATTTCATGTCGAGGGAATCTTTCATGAATCTCCGAGGAAAGAGATTTAGCAATTTCCTCCAAATTATCATTAACATATTTAACAATGTCGTTAAAATCTTCCTCGTTAACAGGTACTTCTTTTCTAGAGCACCTGCCTGTCTTACAATGGTACATTGGTATCTCATATCCACGTACACAAATACATAAGTACCCGCTTGCATTAAACTGTAAATAATTATCAGGATCATTCAAATCAATAATTTTCCACCACATCAAATAATTTACGCCTTCTTGTGTTAGATCTAGATATAGATGGTCGAGGGCCAAGCATGTAAGTTTACGTAGATTGGCATATTCATAAATATACATAGTTCTATCTTGGGCTTTCTTCACAAGATTGTTCATCTCATCCAGCATGGGGAGAAGACTAACTAAATTCAAGGGTGTCTCTATATTGCTTAACCTTTGTAAGAGGTTAGGAGCTTTGTCTCCTGTGTTGTGATGCTCGTACATCACTCCAATCAAGGATTGATATTCTGAAAGAACTCGTTGCGTTGGTCCATGCAGGGAGATCCATCTGGTATCGACATCCTTGAGAAGATTGTTTCCAGGTGTTATTCCCTCAGCAAAATGTTAAAATTCAAGGAAACTTTTGGGACTTTGGTAGAAGTATGCGTAGATCTCACGAACTAGATTTTCAACTTTTGATACTGTAGGAAACTTGCTTACAATTTTCAATGCTAAATTCATTCTGTGGGCCATGCAGTGAATGCCAAGCATGTATGGTGCACAAGTAGATTGTAACTTTGTGCAAAGACCACTTCTTTGACCTTGCATCACTACAGCTCCATCAGCTCCTACACACACCAACTTTTTGGCAATTGTCAATTCATCCATACCTACAAATTCATTCAAATATTTATTGACTAGTTCAAATAGATTTTGTAATGTTGAATTGTCCTTCATTTTATGAACACAAATAAGATGAGCTTGGCGAACATGTTGTTCTACAGTATACAAATGCATACAAACCCAAGAAGTATTGTCTACAGCAGTAACTTCATCTAAAGATAATGCAATGAAATTTGACTCTTTTAATTTCTCCTTTAAGTCTTGCTTTTCCACTGCAGCAAGACAGTTCGCCCATTCCCATCCATCGTTTACTGACTAATGTGAGAAGGGAAACTGGGGACCACTCAAATAAGATAATAAATCAAACTATTTTGGGTAGTCTATCATAGGACGCCCCCTGGACAAAATATGAAAAACAACACTCATCTGAACAGTTTTTGACAAATTTGTTGTTGCCATGGCTTTTCCAAAATGAGCCTCAAGTGTACCTTGACATTTTTTAATCTTCAAAATTCTATGGTTATGCTCTCCATAATCTATGGCATACTTAACATGAAGGCATTCTTCCTTTGATTTCTATCATATGATTGATTGTTCCTTTCCATCTATGATTTTTTTTTCGCAAACTTTGTCGATATGCTTTTCTATAGTGTCAAGATTTAGCTACATCGTCTTGTCTCTTCCACATTTCCAACTACAAATATTACATCTGACCTCTGTTGCCCTTTCAATATCATTTTCGTTTGATACCCCCACTAGTTCAAGGAATGGGCACTTCGACAACCAACCAATTTGAAAATTCCTTGTCATTTCCCACTCACACCCCAATTTTGCTTTGCCTTTTATTTTCTTGCTACAAAAATCATCCTTATCCAAGTCGATTATCTCATTCTGGCTATCCAGGGTATCCCTTGCAACATCTTCTGTGGTATTGCCATCCTCATTTGATACATTTTGATTTAAGACAATGACAATCTCACCTTGACCTTCCTGTGGCAGAAGAGTTGATGATGTATCTCCATCTTCAATAATATTTGGTGGAAGAGTTGATGGTGTAGCTCCACCTTGATTTGATGGATTAGAAGCTTTGCTAATTCCAAAGTAAGACTGTATGGTACCTGCTCGTTTTGGGCATTTTGATGGCCTCCCAATCTCTTCATTACCCACCTGTTCAGTAGTCTTACCCTTACTGCTCGGCATATTGATCTCACTTAGAATAAAAGATGGAAAAAAATGTCTTCTTGTTTAAGAAGGACAGACCGACACAAAATATAGATCCCATTCCCTACTTAAAATTATGTTTAAGACTGAAGCAAGAATGGAAACTAGATAAAGAAATCTTATTATTATAACTAATAGTCTAATAACTAATAACAGTATGAAGAAATGATCACTCACCTTTGAGTCTATGTTTTCGGGTTTCACTGACTTCTGAATTGAGAGGTAGAACCCTAGAACCGAACAAAATGTGTAAAACCGAACAAAATGTGTAAGAACAAATAATAGTTTCAATTGTATTTATATCAATCCACATTTGGCGAATTCCATGGGATTTTGAAATGGTATGTTAAAAATTTGGCGAATCCTACGTGCTTATACAACGATACCTTGAAATTTTCAAGGCAAAATAGTTCCTCATAAGCAACTATTTATAAATTTTAATTGGCAAAATGCATCTTCACAAGCAACTATTTGTAAATTTTAATTGGCAAAATGGGTCTTCATATAATGCTATTTTAATAGTATTGGAAAATATGTAGGTGAATTTTACATGCTCCCTGGGATTCCAAGCGAAAATATTGATCGGTGCATTGGAAACGCATAGTCTGTTATGGCGAATTTATTGCCTAAACATGCCTTGTAAAAAAAAACTGCTGGCAAATGGACATGCATTGGACCGATAGTCTGTGAATTCCTAGCAATTTGAACACCCTGTAGATACGGTAGATTCGCCAAATTCGAATTTCCAGATTCCTAGAATTTTCCAATTGGCGAAGATTTGCCACTAAATTTATCTCTGATCTCCATAACATTCATCATCTCAGAATCAGTCAAATCACTCAACAATGCTTCCTTAGCCCTGATATTATATTTAGCATCCCTAATCTCAACAGTAGTAGTAGGACCATTTTGGGGGATAACATACCTATTACATGTAATGTTCCAGTAGGATTCACCAATGCATCTCAAATGACACTCCATTTGAGTCTTCCATAGAGAATAATTTGTTCCATCAAATCTCAGACTATCCTTCTTATACGTTGCCATTCCAGATCACCTCAAGTTGTTAAAATTCTTCCAAGGAACCCACTCTGATACCAATTATTGGAAACACAAGGGTAGAAAAATTAGAGGGGGGGTGAATCAGTTGTCACAAAAATTCAAACTTATTAAACTTATTAACCATTATTCCCAGATCTGATTAACAACCATGAAAGCATAAAACAATAACACATTAGAAACACACATAAAACCAATATTTTTTGTGTGGGAACCTTGTTAGGGGAAAAACCACTATAGAGGTTAATCCACAAGTTATAACCTGTTAAAAGTATAAGAAGAATAAATGAGGAATGCACATTCATTTAGGCACACTGCCTAAAGTTCAATGCTCAAAGGAAGACTCATTGTCTTACAGAAACATTCATATTAAATCCATTTGAATAATTTGAACTAAGAAAGTAGCATCTGCTAATGCTTGATTACAATTCCGATTAAACACATGAGCACTTCTTCACTCTTCTTCATTCTTCTTCACTCTCTACTCTACCTTCGAAGGATTTGATCTATATTCACACATAGCACTAGCACACTTTGCATCATACATGTCTCAAATGAGATAAACAATCACTCATATATATCTGCAACAAAAAATTACATCGCTTCATGTCGGCTTGAAGACAATAATAAGATGAATACAAATTGTCGGCTCAAAACAATAAATATTGTTAATGTGAATCCACCAAGGTTGGCCACAACATAGTAGAGACCCAAAACAACATCCTTGAATATGAAACACCTTCAACGATTATTTCTCAAAGATCCACAACACGCTTCACACACCCTTTCAACCATAAACATGAAAAACATGAAGAAACAAGTGAAAATCATCAATCACGAGCACAATGATCAATGAGGATGTACAACATAGATAGAGAATGAACTAGAAACATCCACAAACATCACAGGAGCATACACAACTTAGATTACCAGAATCACATTATTTTCTTCTAGGAACACCAGCTACAGTAAAAAAATAATTGCCAGAATACAAGAACTCATAACTTGCTCAAATCATCATGCTCACCTCTAAAAATTTTGATAGATAAACTAGATAGGCTTGAAAAGAAACCCTTTAATCCACAACTTCTGATCATCAACATACTAAACTTTCCATCACACTGATCTTCACTGCTTCATAGAAAACCTTCAACATATTTCATTATAATTTTCCCAATATCCTCGACATATACAACCTTAAAGGACATCAATGCTAATAGTGTTGACATCAATGACAACCACATATCAGCAACACAACCACAATATACAACAAAAGCAATAGTTGGAACTGTAGAAGTTGTGAAATCCAACTTCACAGACCCCAAAGATCACCTGCATGCAAATAACCTATCACATAAAGAAGAGATGGAGACAAAAAAGCAAGGGTGTTCTACAAGCCGAAAAATGTATTAATGAGAGAGTGAAAACAAAATACAATGACCAATCCTTATAAAATGAGATCATGCAAACCTAAAAGTAACCCTAATAAGTAGGCATTTAATAATTAATATAATTTTTAAATGTCACAATATGCAAACTAAAGTGAAATCTTAAGAGAGGAATAAAGGTAACTTAATTAACATAATTAAGTTAAAATCTTTATTCTAACACCCCCCCTTAAGATGAGCAAGAGTGCAGCTACAAACATGTGCAAGAAAGAAAAATTAACTACAATGCATGAAAGTAAACATGGGTCCCAACAACTAGGCCTGATCAAGTACCTATTTACAAGAGCAATGCAAACTAAATGAAACAGGGTAAAGGAGAAAACCCAGTAGGAACAAAACTCCTCTCCAAAATGCAAAGAAAGGAATATGATGTACCAATGAAAGAAGGAAAGGAGATGGACTATATGATACCCCCCATAGACAACTTCTATTATATAAGTACATGTACAATGGTATCCATAGGAGAGATAGCAAGAGACAAGAAGGCCCCCCCATAATGAAGAAGCTCTCATCACAATGGTAGATGTCTAATGTAGAATCAAAAAGGAGGTCCTAAAGTGAAAAATGATATTCCTCCCCTTGGGAAGAAACAGATCCAAAGGACGATGCCAAAGAAACCCTATGAAGAGAGATGAACTAATCTGTCTCAAGATGTGTGCCATGATCGGATGTTGAAGAATCTCTTTGTCTGAAGTGAAAAAATTGATGTCAAATCCAAACTAATGTGGAGAATCTCAAAAAGCAACCTCTGAATGCACTGATAATGGTGGGTGTATAGTGATAACCTAATTGTTAAGGTAGAGGAGATGAATGTCCTCAAAATAATCCTCCAAATCTGCAATATAGGACTCCACCAACAAGAAAGATATGTCTGCAACATAAGAGTCAAAAGTAGCTATGTCTAGAAGATGAATGATGCCCTACTGCATTGAATTAGGAACAACATGAGATGCTGATGAAGTCTCAATCTGAAGAGTGGGAACATGAATACAAGTCTCTGAACCATCGGCACATGCAAGAACTGTAAGATACTCAAGCTCCTCTAGATTACGGTTATCATAGGGTATGAAATCTATAGTTGAAAGAGGGATGAAAAAATCTGAAGCAGGATCCTTTAGGAAGCGAGAGATATTAGAGTCTCCAAAAATCTCCCAAAGACATTGGCAAAGTGTGTGAGGACAACTAATTTTTCGGATAAGGCACACATAGTGTCAAAATCAATGCTACAACCAATAACCCCTACAATATGACCTCAAATAATAACCCATGTAGATAAACCCCATGATGTGTCTCGTGTAGGTATGAGATCATATAAATAAGGAAAAATATTGAGCCACTTATAATGTTTAAGTATGCCCCTTGCCCATGACTCATAATTATCCTTATCCAAAAATACAACTAAAGGGTGAGTAGACAAACCCATTATAGTCACTCAAATGAAAAAATAAGAGACTAATGATCTCAGCAATGATAAATAATATTAATCTAACCCATCCAACAAAAACATAACCCATCACTACAGGATTTTACCCCAATTTCCAATGGCTGTTCGTTGGAATCTCGACGATACATTGTCGGCTGACTGACGAATCACAAAGATCAGCATCGTCACTCAATTTTCATCTACATCCCGACGGGCTATAAAACGTTGACCTCACAATGCAAGCTCGTTGGAACCATGATGCCCACTTCATCGATCGCATGACGAATAGTACCCGGATCACAGGAGGCATACCTTTGCCAAACCATGAGATTAACAACATAAGTCCATCGCCATTACAACAAAAGTTCGATGTATTGCCAATATCCTTGAGAGATCAAGACTATTATAGCGATCAAAATTGCCTGAGAATATATATCGAGAGGACTGGATTTTGGTCTCAGCGATCAAGTTTCATCGACAAGATACACATATTGTCTCATCAACAAAGCACGAGGGAAGCATATCGGCAAGACATATATCTTCGGAGTAAGTTCTGAATGTCTACTCGACGAGCTATGTAACGCCGTTTAGAATACATCGGCAGGATTCTTGGCGACATAATTTAGATTGAAATAGCGACAGAAGTTCATCAAACACGCGATGAAATAGGCAAGTCATTATGACGAAAATTCATCGGATACATTGCAAATTCATCAGACACTTTTTGCGGTTCATCGTAAATTCGATGAAACATTGCACTTTTAAAAAAAAAAAACTATTCGTTGAAATGTAGGCATATTGGTGAAAGATCAAGACTATTACATCGATCAAAATTTCCTGAGAAGATATATTGAGAGGACTAGATTTTGGTCTCAGCGATGACATTTCATCAGCGAGATACACATCTTGTCTCATTGACGAAGCGCGAGGGAAGCATATCGGCAAGACATATATCATCGGAGTAAGTTCTGAATGTCTACCCGACCAGCTATGTGATGTCGTTAAGAATACATTGGCAGGAGTCTTGGCAACATAATTTAGATTGAAATAGTGACAGAAGTTCATCAAATGCACGACGAAATAGGCAAGTCATTACGGAAAAAATTCATCGGATACATTGTAAATTCGTCGGATGCTTTTTGCAGTTTTTCATAAATTCGACGAAACATTGCACTTTTTAAAAAAAAAAACTATTCATTGAAATGTAGGCATATCAGTGAAAGATCAAGACTATTACGGCAATCAAAATTGCGAGAGGACTGGATTTTGATCTCAGTGACGATGTTTCATCGGCGAGATATATATCTTGTCTCATTGACAAAGCACGAGGGAAGCATATCGGCAAGACATATACCATCGGAGTAAGTTCTGTCTACCCGACCAGCTATGTGACGCCGATAAGATTACATCGACAGGAATCTTGGTGACATAGTTGAGATCAAAAGAATAATCATTAGGGAGACTCACCACGTCGGGGAAACTATAGAATATCCTAGTGATACATGATCTCTTGTCGATGATGATACAAATGGATCAAAATACTTATCGGGGTGACTCTGGGGGATATATAAAAGTAGTCAAGTCGACCAGGCCTTAACAATGCAGGATTGATGATATCAAGCCTGTTTGTAGCAACAATAATGATAACTATTTTCTTGGCTTTCATACAAGCCATCTCCATCAATAGAGCTTTGAAACCAAATCCACACACGACACAATGTTCATAGTGAAAAGTTCGCACTTTCTTTCATCTTTGCAGATTGGTTTGATGCTTCAAACGATGCATTTCTTATATTGAAAAGTGCATTACTTACCTTATTGAGCTTCTCTTTGTTTGAGAATAGTTTAATATTCTCTACTTAACAGGGCCAACCATGTGAAGGTGGAAGCTCATTTGGTGCTTTCCCCCCCCCTCCTCCCCCTCACATCACTCTCAATTCCCCATACCTGATCATATAACATTAATCACTCATTCATCCATTAATAACATATAACATTCATTCATTCATCCTGCATTAATAACATATAACATTCATTCATTAACATATTCACATTCATTCATTCATTCATCCATTAATAACATATAACATTCATTCATTCATCTATTAATAACATATAAAATTCATTCATTAACATATAACATTTATTCATTAACATATTCACATTCATTCATTAACATATTTCATTTTTTCAGTTTTTACATATTATCAAAAATATGGTTGTCATAATATGATTACAATCATTTTCTTTTTGTTTTTTTTTTGCAGCTAAAAAAAGCTTAAGTGGAGTATCATTTTCAAAATCATCTGTCCCCCCTTGATTTGTTTTGAGCTCTACTCGTGATCTTAATGTATGCCTAGTCGTGTACTCACAACGTGGACGCGACTGCAAGGGGGGGTCTACTACAATAGCAAAGAAATGTTAAATTGATATGTTTTATTATTATTGTTACACGTATTTCATTAATTAAAAGAACATCAGAGTGGTGCTCTTTACTTGATTGGGCCACATCATGTTCTTGATATTGTCTTATAGCCTCATGCTCAACATGTTGAACACCCTCTAAATCCTGATCTGGAGTTGAAACACGAAAGATTACATTAATTAATACACCAATTGCAATTAAATATGTTTAAAAGAACATTAGAGTGGTCCTCTTTACCTGATGGAGCCACATCATGTTCTTGATCTTGTCTAGCCTAATCATGCTCAACATGTTGATCATGCTCTACATGCTCTAAAGTTGAAACATGAAAGGTTACATTGATTAATACACCAAATGCAATTAAAGATGTTTAATTGTATTAATCCATACTGCGTTTTGCATAGCACATGAATACATCTAGTACCAGGATGCACACCATGGACTTCACCAACAGGTTGTGCTCCACCCTCACCAAGCTGCATTTCAGTGTCATGTGCAAGATTATCATTGCTTATCTGTGTAAAGCAAATAGGCACATTATTATGGTGGAAATTAATATTGAACAAATTGTACAAGTATTCAATTTGAAATAAACTTTATTGAGTTTACTTACCTACATGTTGGATGTAGTGGAAGCTTGTGTTTGCCCAGTCCAGACTCTTAGTTGTTCAGAAAGGCCTACATAGCCTTGGTCGAAGGCAATCTTCAGGTCCTCTTTTTGTGGGCACTCTATTGTCCCTGCATTTTTGCATGCGATCATGAATTTTGCTTCTATGGTGTGATAAAACCAAAATTGTTTGCAATTTATTATTTGGATGCAATATTTCATTTATTGATACTTACAAATCATGCGGCTACTTTCATATAACCACCAGAGCCAAGTTTTTGTTGCCCATGTTTTTCTAGTCTTGCCTTTGTTGCCTTCGATGTGTCAGGTAGCCTATGAAAAATTTGAAATACGTTAGATTATGTAAAAAGAAAGATTAATCATTATATAATTAAATTGTTGATATTATCACATACCTTCCTTGGCTCGATAGTATCTTTCCTTTCTTATTTTTAGCCTTCTCCTTTCCATCCAACACCAAGTCCTTCCACTCCCTTTTTGGAATCATGGGAGGATGCTCATACTTTTTGTTCTTCTCTAAATGTGACCTATATTGGTCCCTCACATACTTTAGATAGGTACCAGCTTTCTTAAGGACCTTGGTTCAGTTGAATGTTTTATCACCGAACAACACAACTAAACAATTAATGAGCTCATCTTTTAAATCTTGATTTTGCACATTCCACCATGTATGTATGGTGGGCCTGAAGAGCTCCAATGAAATATCACTTAGATGTTTATAAAAAACATCATTTCCTACAGGAGCAAGATGTATAATTATAAACTCAAAAGGGCACGGTGTTTGGGCTGCTTCCAAAAACTTAGATATGTGCACAAATAATATAGAAGAAATGTAGGCGCTTGCATTGGGATTGGAAGATTGGAAGTCTTTATAAAGAAAGGAATTTATTTGGTAGAAATAGAAGGTGATTCTCAAATATGCATTCAGGCAATCACATCGGGGAAAACACCAAACTGAAAACTAGAAAATTGGATAGGAGCAATCAAATCCCTTCTTCAAAAGTTAAATGAATTTACCCTATCACATGTCTATAGGGAAGCTAACAAGGTTGCGGGCCTCCTGGTAAACTACGAAGTAAATCAAGGAAAGGTAATAAAATTTGACAACTGCATGGAGCAGTGGTCAGAACTGCCAACACTTCTAATCATTGATAGTTTCGATGGATGAAACATCTCCGAAATCTCTAAAAAGTAGTGAGCTAGGACAATCAGATGGGATAATAGATAAGACTAGAGCAGCATTTAGCCAAAGCATTAGGAAGTTGTGACGGACTCATGAGACAAGCGCAAGCATTTATTGGAAGCTGAGGAATAAAAGGTGTTAAGGCATTGCTCTAGACTCAAACTTCAGAAGGACAAAGGTGTATAAGTTCGGTGTGCACTGTATCTGCTCAAACGAGACATTGAGATCCCAATGCAAAAGAATTTTCTCAATCGATTCCCTGCAAGTGATCGAAGCAATAGAGCAAATAACCTAGGATATCCTGCAGGAGGGAAACCATTGGTGCAATGGAAAAATCTATGAGGTAGTCCTAAGCCTATTAATAGATGTTTTGGGCACCAGAGAAGTACTGGTGGAGAAGCTAGGGAGTTTTGTTACGTTGATCAACATTGAAGCAGTGGCAAATTCTATCTTGGAACTGCTCGCGGAAGGTATGGTCAGCTCCCTGAAATACATCTTTGGAGAAAATGGGGTAGGGGGAGACACGAAAGAAGTGGAGGTTGAAGCTGGGGAGGAATGCACTAGCAGCTCGCAGCACCAGACCAAGGCAATGAGCTGCTTCCTAGGCAATGCATGGGATGTATATCGGGCAGGCATAATCAACAATGACATAAATGCCTTTGCAAGGTTTGTTCAAAATGAGGATTGGTTCAACAAAAGGAGAATAAAACATGTAGTAAAGTTGGGGTATGCACTGGTAGTAGTATATAGCTATGTAGTAGCATAAAGCATGATAAGCATATAGTCGGATATATAGTGGCTATAAACAAGCAATTATAATGTAGGCAAATATTGCCATTTTGTAAATCAATATAATAGGGTGCTATCCCCACTGTTAGCACTTACTTAAAAAAAATAAAAATAATTAGAACATTTTAAAGTACTTGGGACCTTCTTTATCTTTATGGGAAGGAAATCCTCGGTCACCACAAATGTGACCGGCAATGTTCCCGTACTAGTAATACGGGAAGATCTAGGAAATTATGCTAAAACATCACCAGTAGTAGTGGCCTTGCATCCATAGGTACTAACACATGTAGTGGCATGTGTTCACTGCCAGAGGGTGGACTACCGAATGCCTGCATGGTATGTGTTGCCGACATTTCAGACGACAATATAGGCACAGATGATGTGTTGTATGTGCAGGAAGATCAAGATTGACACTTGTATCATCCCCTACTTCCCAGGAAACACTTGCAGTACCTTGATCATGGCCAACAACATGATCATGAGGACGCAAATAATCCTATAAAAACAACATATATTTTAGTTCATGACATAAAAGAGTACAAAATATAAAACCATGAATGAACTTATGTTATAATTAAAGATCTCATGATAGCTTACTTCCAAGTCTTGTGCTCTCTCAGACAATATTTTAAACCTTTATCTTATCTCATTTGTTTGAGGCACTACGAATACCAACTAAAGGATTTCTTGATTGCATTTTTTTTCGGCCTTCCTCATCATATCCACAAGGTTTGTGGAAAATGCGATGTCATCATCGTATAATAGTGACTACACCTCCATATGGATGCTCTCCTGTACTGCTAGTGCCTTTCCCCGATCAGCCAATTGCAACAAGAATATTAAAAACATTATCAAAATTAGCCCAATAAACTCATGAAAAAAACATAATAATAAAACATTTTGCTCATATCTAATTTGTACAATTACAATGAGGTAAACCTATCTAATAGAAGCACCTGAAGATGGATCACGATCTGTGCTTTGGGCCGGATCCTTCCTCGTATGATCAATGTCCTGCTATGACAAAAATTAAATATAAAAAACATTTCCAAAATGAAACCAATAGACTTACGAAAAAAAACATAATGATAAAATGGTATATTGGAGTCATTAATTGGAGGTTGGGTAAAATGGTATATATATAGTACATACCACCCCCATAGTAATTGTGTTTGTATCTAAGTGATTCGAGTTGTAATCGATTAGCAACTCTTCCCCTGCAGTTATTGATATTATCGCACATACGAATACACGATTTCCCTCTCGTGCCTCGAATATACAATTGGGTTGCTTATTTGTTGACCTAGGTCATGTACTATTTATAAACCCTACAATATTCCCTGATGCTTTTGGCCTCCCGTCAATGTACCTAGCCACTCCTTTATTTTGATCCTTATCTTTTAGTTGTATATAATTTGCTGATAGTGCATACCTACGCATACTTCGTGTATATTGAACCAGCTACATCCAATCTTTGTAACTGTAATAGGGTCCAACATACTCCATCAACTCAGTAACTTTGTCGTAATAGACTTTTATGTCGTCCATGCAAAATAGGCCCAAACCATGTAATGACGATGGTGCTATGCGATATATCCTCTCGTTAACACAAAGATCAATGTTTATTGGAGGAAGTTCCTTGGGTACCCATTGTTTTCGTAAATTTTTGTACCTCAAGGGAATCTTGATGTCACCTATTCTCTCATCATCATAAGAATATGACCCCCCTTGAGCAAGAAAAAATTCCATGCATTTATGGAATTTTCTTCTAATCTTTTGACCTCTAGATGATCTCCCTCTTTTAGATATACATGTCTCGCTTTCCTCTTCTCTTCCTAAATTTCCCTCGCTTGAGGAAGACAAATCTGACAAATACCTATTTTGTGGTACTTGCACTCATAAGGATGTTGGATGAATTTCTTTCATGGTGATGTGATCCGAAGGTAACATTATGATTAATCTATCATTTCATCGCTAGAAATTGAAAGGTTATAAGGTAATCAAGTCTTGATAGATTGCAAGTTATTGTTACTACCATCCAAATGTGTCCATCAAAACTCAAATCTACTTAACATTTTAACTCCCAAACTTTGTAACAAGTGTTAAATGTGACTATGGTCCACCAGTTACACAACCAATGCATCAAATGTATTCTCTAATTGTAATCAATGGAATTTTTCTCTTCATTCAAGTAAATAAACTTGAAGGGAAACACCACCAAGTGGTTTATTGGACACCTACATGACTAAAAATAGCAGCAAATTTACATTTAATTTCCATATGTCTAAGTGATTAATAGGGAGGGAGTGTGTACTAGGCCAGGTAAATTCATCATAAGTTTATGCTTTGGCAATAAAAATTGTTTAAGTCATCTTAAATCTTCCTATTTCTAATTGCTAGGAGACTTTTGGTATGTTTTAAGGTAGGATGAGTGGTCACATCAATGTTCTAATTCTCTATGACAAGGTTTCAACATCTTCAAATAGTGAAATTTAATGCTTATAGTCATTTGAAACAACAATATTTTGATTATGTATGATGGTAGGATTTGATAACTTAAAAGAATTGGCTACCCAACAAACTTAAAGTTAAAAGAAACTTTTTCAGTTTAAGGGGTTAGCACTTTCTTTCATCTTTGCATATTGGTTTGATGCTTCAAACGATGCATTTTTTATCCCATTTTTATCATATTGTATTGCCATCCCATTGCAATTGTTGGAGGAGTTGATACCAAAATTTCATATCAAATACCACGTTCTTGAAGCAATTTTATGTGTTTTTACAATTTTTCTGAAGTTCTTTTGTGTTGTATGGATCCATACAAGCTTGAAATGCTTTGAGATCATTGGTGTAGATAAATATATGTGTTCCCTTTCATTTTCATTTGTTTTGAAGTTCTCAATCACTATTTTGTGGGATTAAACAATCAAATATAGGGGCTGCCCTTTTGCGCCTGTGTAAGGGTTTGAAGGCTAAATAGAAATGACATCCACCAATCCACCCACTGTCTTGGAACTGTAACTCGGTGGATTGGTGTGCATCATGGTGGATTTGATGGAGTTTCAATCTTGTTCTTTAAATTCCATTTATGTTTTTCCCTAGTCTTGGCTTGTTACATTGTTTGGGAGGAACCTAAGGTTGGGTTTTACCTTGGCTTTCATATAAATCCTAATGTTCCATGTAAAACCTTGGGTGAGATATATATGGCCATTACCTTTTTGGAGTGGGTATTAAAATGACTTATGTCTCATTGTTTTGAATTAAGGTCTTCATTTGAAGGTCATTCATGCCAAGGTTCCTTTTATAAATCATTCTGGACATGAAATATTTAAAATAAAAAATACCTTCATTTGAAAGTCTTGACATGGCATCATTTTTGAATGAAGGTTCTTCATTCAAAGGTCATGACGACATCACCTTCAAATGAAGGTTCTTCATTAACTGGTATTTTGTAATTTTGAATGTGTGATAATAATTTAGGGTTGAAAATAAATCCATTTGAGCCTTTTATAAATGAAAGGACATTTGATGCAATCATATGCCTTGTCAAACTTTTAACTTAATAGTAAGGGCATCATGAGTAGTTTGTTGGGCCCATTCAACAATCTCCGATGCAAGGATTGAATAGTCTAGAATGTATCTACTATCAAGAAAGCCAATTTGTTTACCTCTATGACTATATCTCAAGCAATAGGTTTAATTGTGATGGCAATGATATTGACAAGGATTTTGTAATCTAGGTGTTGAGAAGCATAATTGGCCACCATTCTAGGAAAGATTCTTCATTCTCACTTTTAGGTGTTAAAATTTAACAATACGTAGATTGATGAAAGAGCCCAAAGAGCCTTTCTCCATGTTATCCAAGTACACATAGCAGTGGTCTTCTCTTATACAGTTGGACATGATTTCAAGAACTTAGCTAGGAATTATTCATTTAACCTAAGGTTTTCTCATAATGCCATCATTGGAAAAGTATGATCACATTCTTCTATTATGAATAATTGGTCTATGTGCCTCTAGTAATCACTATAAAAATGTGAAAGACTAAGCTATTTTATTTTTTCTATCTTATCTTATACCATTTTACGAGAATGGGGGGGCCAATGTGCGAGAAGATCTTTGGAAACTAGGCATGAAAATTGTAGGTTAAAGAGAATGGGGGTGCCAAACTTATAGTACTCATTGTCCCTTGGTCGTCGATTTTCCCTGAGTGCCCTCAACCTGGTCCTCGGCGCTGGTATTGACCTTGTTTTAGCTCCAAACTCTTCATTGACGCTAGTATTGACCTTGTTTTCACTCCTCCAAAGTCTTCCTTAGTGCTGGTATTGACCTTTCACTTGTCCAATTTGACGAGCTACAACCTGCTTTAGTTAGGTTTTAGAGTATGTTAATTAAATTTAAAAAAATTATGGCACCATTTAGAGTAGTGAATATAAAGCAAGCAAAGCCTATTATGGCACCATTTAGAGTAGTGAATATAAAGTAAGCCAAGCCTATTATAGTCATGAGGGAAATAATAAAACTCCTAGGATACTTTGTGAAACCATTTTCCTTGGTTAAAGGGAGGCCATAAAATATACCTTTGGATTTTTTCAATCTTCAAATATGAGGATTTGCAAGGTTCTTAGCAACATGAGTAATGGAAATGTGTGCAACAAGAATTTTTGAACACACATGGAATCTCCTTGCCAAAGAAAGGGGTTTCATAATTTAATATGATAATTTTTCTCAACTCTAGAAATGATATGTTTCCTTAAAGAGGAAGGAGAAACCTAAAAGGTAAAAGAGATGCTTAGGAATCTCAACACTTCCTTATGATCAACCCCCTTATATCCATAGGAATTGAACAAATTGGGCTTGGCTAAGAATGATTTCCTATAACATTGAGTTTTATGCCACTATATATTTGACCTTAAAGCTTTCCAGAAAATATCTAGGCATTGAATGTCATAAATAATGTCACATTTGTCCTCCAAGAGAGTGAGAAAGGAGTCATTAGAAAAATGACCATTGAATAGTTGGGCTATATAGTTATGAAAATTAGCACCTTTAATAAGTTAGTAAGGTGAAATTATTAATGTTAATCTTAATATTCCAGCACCCTCTGTTAAGTTTTACATTCCTCACAATAAAACATGTGGATTGAAACAAACAAATATATATAGTCTAAGCTAACATCATTTTATTTTTTCTTTAAGTTCTCCCTCAAGAACATCATTGGCTCGAGTTATACAAGTTCACACTATATGATCCTTTTTCTTATAATAATAACATTCATTTTTATTTTTTAATTATTATTACCTCATGAGTATAATACATTTTCATGTTGAGAATCAAATTTTAAATCTTTTCCATTGTTCTTTATTCTTCTCCTAATAGGGCCAAAATCACATCTTCTTGTGTTTGATTAGTTATCGAACAACTGCCTTCAAAAGGCTGATGTAATCTCCATCTCAACACCAAGGGCCCACCACATTATGCATTGCCAAGGAAAGACACGTGGTGCTCGCCTTTGATATCGTAATCAATAAACACCTTGCATTTTTGTATCACGCGAGGGTGGGCAACCGTTGATCTCCACCATCGGCAATCGTGTTCATTCATAGTAGTCACCAGCACTGAACATAACCATCAAGCAACTTTTCATCAAGATTATAACATCACCGTCGATTTTGAGCACGTGCATCTCAGAGCCACTTTAGTACCCTATCATATGATGTACTAAAACTCGACATAAATATTAAAGCACTTGATTAATAGTAATGTTATAATATTAATATATTATATAACAATATTATATTACATTATATGAATTATAATGATATATTTGATATATTAAGATAATATATAATCTATAGATTAATAGTAATTATATTAGATTATTAATATTATTGGTATATTATTAATAATATTAATATTGTATTAGATTAATAATAATTATAATATTGTTAAATGATTAATTATATTACAAATGAACACTACTTTCAAATTCTTAGCTTTGATTGAATGGTGGAAGCACCAATGTTGAATGTTGCAACTCTAGTAGGCGTGAATAGAAGTAGAGGAGATTGTTTGGGAGAAGAATTTTTTCTAGTGCTAGGTTATGTGTTAGGTTATATAGTGTTTGAGCCTAGCCTCAAACACTACAATCAGGGTTAGGTTATGTGTTCTCTTTAGGATTAGGTTTGGGATTAGGTTTATGGTAATCCAAATCATAACCTAACCCTTTTTCTCAAAACCTTAACCTTGACCCTAACCCTCACCTTTATCCTATCTTTATAACCCTAACCACAACCAAAACTCTAACCCCAACCCTAACCCCCACCTTTATCCTATCTTTATAACCCTAACTAGAACCAAAACTCGAACCCCAACCCTAACCCTAATTACCTAACCCTAAATATTATTTATTTTATTAGTTAGTTGCATTCACTCTAATAACCCTAAACCTATCCCTAAACTTAACCCTAGCCCTATCCTTGGCCCTAATCCTAACCCCAACTCTAAGCCAAATATAAATACAACCCTTAATCATAATTACAATAACCCTAAAACTTAATTCTAGATATAACCCTAATACTATAATCCCTAATTGTAATCCTAAACCCTAACCCTAATTTCATATCTAATCCCAACCATAACCAAAACTCTAAATCTAACCCTAACCATAAAACATAAACCCTAATCTAACTCTAATCCTAACAATATTTTTCCTAACCCTAACCCTAACTCTAAACCTAACACTAACCAGAACAATAAATCCTAACCCTAATTAAATACCCAATCATAACCTTAAATTTTAACATGATCCTTTGAATTGGATACTACATAAAAAATTATGTGTTACAATCATTGTTTCCATTGTTGGCATTCTTACATTGGGATGCATATATTTTTAAAATCAACAAAATCTTTTAATGTCTTGCCAAAATTAATATTATTAATTGTAATATCAAACTTATAAACATGTATTCAAAATAAGAACATAAATAAGAAATATATGGTAATAGTTTCTTCAAAAAACAAAGTGACGTGGACTACAAGGACTATAAGGTATCCACAAAAGAGATCTACATTGAAAATATTGTAGGGAAATTCAAGAAAATACAATTGGTAGATGTAAAGACAAATAAATGTGAAATTGTGTACTATAATGATTTTAGAATATACACATAATGGATTCGTTGAAAAGGTTTTATAAACTTTCAAACAAATGCAATTGGTAGATGCAAATAAAAATTCCACAACCTTCACCAAAATCTTTATTGGTTTCCTTAATATGGGAGATTTGGAACAAGGTATAGACATCCATCAAAGCATACTATGAAGATGAATTTTTTCAAATGTTGTGGTTGTAGATGCCCTTTTAAAATTTATACATAATGTGGAAGGATAGAAAAAGCTTGTGAACTATTTGATAAAATGTCTCAAAGAATTGTAATCTCTCAATTTATTTTAGTGTCTATTTTGTTATACCCCATGTCCCAAATTGGGTATAACACAATAGACACTAAAACAAATTGATAGATTGTTATGAGGGTAGTGATGATACTTTTCTAATTAGAGTGTATTCCATGAGATTACAATTATTCAAGGCATTGTGTCAAATAGTTCATGAGCTTTGTCTATCCACCCACATTTTGCATAGATTTCAAAAGGGCATCTACAACCAAAAGATTTGAGAAAATTCATCTTCATATTATGTTTTCCTTATGATTGGTTGAGTCTTATACTAAATTAATATGTTCAATTTATGTTTCCTACTTGATCTAACTATCCACAAATGGAAATTTAATAGTGGAAAGATATGATCCTACTTTGGTATAAATTGTATATGCCATATCAAGGTATGAATTAATATGTTCAATCAAGAGATGTTAAATGAAATGAATAAAACTAATGTAATTTAAATAAGGGAGACCAGTGCCTTATTGGGTAAAACGGAGTCAAATGAAAGACTTTAATGAATGGTTTCTATCTATAAGTTCCTCTAATTGTTTGGCATATAACTATGAGTTTACAACTAGTATAAACATGCAAGAGTGTAATTGATAAACCCCACTTGAGGAAGAATATCAACTCTAATTATCTAATTCTTCTTATTGATCCAAATGGCATTCCCAGATTATTGTAATTTATTGAAAGGAATTTTAATTCTTCTTTAAAGAATCCAATAAACCAAATCACACAAAAACAACAATATGTACTGATAAATCGAATATATACTTGATACTTCAATTTAAACAACCAAGAAACATCAGATTGGAGACAGTCAAATAATCGCAAGAATCCAACAAACAACTAATACCAGAATGAAGCCACTAAATCAACAGTCTTTCATTATCTCCTTCAAAGTTCATACATGCAACATAGTCTCCTTGAATGTCATCATTTCTAAAAAATTAATGCATACAACAATCTATCCTATTCTAATTATATCTTCTACCCCTTTACATTTATCCAACAACGGATACTTATACATCAGTTTGCAAATGGACGTACCTTTTCAAAAAGGTTTAATGCATAAAAGGTTTAACAAATCCACTATTAACTAATTTCTCTTAAGCCACAAATGGATTGCAGACATATGCTCCATATAATCCTCGCACTCATGAGTGTCGGCATCTCCCAATGCATCACGTATCACAATATCCATCATTATCATTCGCTAATTTTTCTCACATGTTGCATCCAATATCACACCTTTCACAGTGGCTATCTCTAGCATCCCTTGGAGTATTGTTTCGCACTCACTTTTCCATGTAGTCGCTTCCTCCATTTTCCCTTCATCATCACATAACTTGGTCAGTCTATCTTCGGCAGCCTCTGTCAATCCCTGCATATCCCCTTGTAACTCCTCAAAGAAATCCCTGTGCGTATCCATAATACAATTGGCATTTTCAATCTCTTCATTACTAGGAGTGTCTTGCTCCAATTCCTTAATTCTTTCCTGAATTCTGCTATCCACTCTCCTGTGTTCCTTTATTGCATCTACGTAATGCGAATGTTTTCCCCAAAGTTTATTTAACCAAGTGGTTAAAACAACCTGCCTTTTTTTTATTATTGCAGCAAATGCATCCATTATCCCTTGAGAGTATGCAGTTGATCCTTCCCAACGGTCTTTTTTTTGTGAGCTCTCACCTTGAGTGAGCATCATTGTTGGTTCTCTTACACCACCTACCAACTCTTTCAAGTGTTCATTCTCTCTCAACATCCTCTCATTATTGGTTTTGTACATCTCCCTTTCCCTTATCAATGCTTGGATTTGGGCTTTATTCAACTTGGCTATATTTATCCCAATATCAGCAGTCGCTATAGGATCAACCTCCCTAGCCTTCAAGGTCATGACATGTTTGAATGCCTTTTCAGTATCAATAACAATTGATTTCTTGTGAGGAGGATACAAGGCCCAAATCATCAATGTTTCATCATCAGGATTACATCTTGATCTTGTGTATACCTTTGTCACCTTCTCTATACTAAGCTTGTGGGTGGCATTGTTATCTTTTAAGAAACTATCAAAAACTAATGCAGAATTCATATCCAAACCTGGAAAAATCATAACACCTACCTTTTCAAGCAGCTCCCTCCCCTTTTTAGGGGTCATGTCAATCATCTATTTGTCTACTTCATCCTTTAAGCTTTTTAACAGTTGATCCTCATTCCCTGGAGTGACATTGTCAACCTGTCCCCTTATCTCTTTCCCTTTTTGCTTATATAAAAATGTCTTAAACTCCGAGGTCTTTATATATTCATCATCTGATATGAAAGACCTATAGTCTTCATGTCTTGTATCTACATCCATGGTTTCCTCAACATCTGTTTCTTTGGAAACATAGGCATACTCCTAAGTCTCCATTCTTGAAACTTTCCCAGATGAGCTTTGTGGCCTGTCTATTTCTGAAATTCCCTTAATGGAGGATAACAACTCAGCATCCACCAACTCCTGATTCTGTTTTTCAATCACAATTTTAGCTTCCTCTAGCTCCAAGTTTCTGATTATTTCATCGTATTTAAAGGGCACATGATCGTACCCTCCGAGATTTACTTTTTATCTGACATAGTGGATATACCCTTCTGGATCAAAGTTCTTTCTCATTGGTGCTTTTCTCATGTTGTAGTGCAATAATTTGTCTAGAATCAGATCATAACCTTCCTTGGCTAATACAGTGAAATCACTAAAACACAACGTATTGGGCATAAAATCATATTTCCCTTATGAACTTAAGTTCATAACACTAGAGTAATCCATTTGCCTAACAATTTCTAGGTATGCAATTCTATCCGGGATAGTTTTGGGTAGAATGAAAGGTGTATCCTCAAAGCCATAAACCCTAATCATTGTGACATTCTCTAAGCAATACCAATCCCCCCAGTTGTGGTTAATTGGTCCATTGTAATCTCTAGGCCTAAGAAACCTTTTTACTTATTCAGATAAAGAATAATCACAAAGATGGCTAAAAAATCTATACAAGGGTTTCACAAAGAATTCTTCAAAATGCAAGAAATTTGAATTGGCAAACCTGTTGTCCCAAATAGCAGTCCATAATTGAACAAGCAATGGCCTACCTTCCTTTTTGGATTGTGAAATCCTAGCTCTTGGGGCCATAAACCTAACTCTTGTCCAAAATACAATACTAAGTGCATCAGTAGTGAGTAATTTTTGAGATGGAGAACAGAAGCACCACTCTTTATCGCCATCAAACCTACATCCAACTCCTTAAAAACATGTGCAGCATAGTCAAATGATTTGGAATTGTGATACTGAATGTCTGCAGCAATCACTATGGGCACAACCTCCATATGCTCAGGTACTTCCATCCCTAATACCTATCCCACTGATTAGTAAGTATATTTTAGGTAAGGTTTGAAGAGGTCTACATGAAAGGGTGGCCCCTCACTGTCTTCCATTGGAGTAGCTTTGCCATGACACCTAATTCTGTGTAGAGGTAACCTCCACCCTTTATAAATGGTGTCCATCCTTCTGAACTCACTATCGATCTCTTCACTCACTACTTTCTCACTACATATTCCCTCCATTCTGAAAACCTCAGTAATTGCATTCTCAGATACATGTATCAATGGATTCCGTGACAAATCACATATAGCTTTGTTTTTTGAATCATAGTGTCCGACCAGCAATTTTATTAGTTCGAAGTCAATAAAAACATTAGGGCACACTAATTTCCCTAAATTGAGCCTCCATGGAATTCATACTGGCTCAAAGCGATTTCTCCTGTGGTAATGGAAATTGAATAACTCATAGCCTCTAATCGGAGTCCAAACATCACCTATAAATTTGCATTTTTCGTCCAATTTATCAACTTCCTCTTTGAGCTATGTAGAACGCCTAGCTTTAGGTCTAGAACTAGGTAACTGGTCTATGAGGTCTTGATTTAGCTTCCTTTCAGTACCTTTTGGTTGCAACTCAGTCTTTTTCTTTTTTCTTTTGATTGGCTTCCCTCCCCAGGTTTTCTTCCCTTTAGTTTTCCTGAACTAGTGCCTTCCATAATTCAAATTTTTATGAATTCTAAGAGGACGAGAAACTTACTGTAGCTTCTTCCAAACTCAAGCCAAGTGAATGACTTAATTTCTCTGCTGGTTCCCTTGCTCTCCTTCGCTTTGAATTTTGTGAGACAATGATTTCAATTGATCATACCCTGATATGTAAAGTCCACTATGCTTCGTGGTGCCATTAATGTCTTTACCAATCAAGACATGAATGCTACAAGTTTTTTTTTGAAATTCTTGTTCTCACATCAGGGCTCATATTGGCAAGACATTCCAAATCTTTGGTCGATCTGCCTGTTCAACGTTCACCCATCTGCCAAGACGTCTTGCAGTTTCCCCGACATCACAAGTCTCCCCGATAGTTTCTTTCCTTTTGCTTTTTATATCGCCATGAATTTCATCGAAACAACTATTGCTCAGAATTAATGAATCAGGCCAATGGTTCTTTGCCTTACTCCAAAAGTATGTTGTCTCACCGAGATTTTTACTTTATCAACTTATGTCGCCAAGACCAAGCAATCTGTTCTGCCGCCAGAATAATACTCGCTGTGATGTCTCTTAGATCTCCCCGCAATGACATGTCTCAATGATACGCCTCTTCTTCGGCAAGACAATGAGCCTCGTCTTATCGATACCCTTTATCTCTACATGCTCAATTATATCGGTGTAACCCGAGGTCGGTAAGACTTTTATGAACTCTTCCCGGCATCAATTGTCTTACCGATTGAGTCCTCCTTTTGCTTTATCGATAAGACCAATAGCGCTTCGGCTAGTGTTTTGAAATCTCTCTCCGACGACCAAAGTCTCTCCTATAGACTTTACTTTTCTCCAATCAGAAAAACTAGGTAACATAGCTCGATATGACCTTACACCGTCACGGCGATACCTTTTGTCTGGCCAATAAGTAATTGAAACCCGCATTCTCCTAGTGTATAAATTTATCGGTATGACCCATTTGATGTCTTGTCGATAAGGTCACATCGGTAGGACATTTCAAACCTCTGGCCGATCTGCCTATTCAACGTTCACCCATCCGCTAAGACATCTTGCAATTTCCCCGACATCACAAGTCTCCCCAATAGTTTCTTTATTTCTGTTTTTTTATCGCCATGACCTTCACCGAAAAAACTATCGCCCAGACTTAATGAATCGGGCCAACAGTTCTTCACCTTACTTTGAAAGTTTTTCATCTCACTAAGATGCTCACTTTATTGACTTATGTCGCCATGACCAAGTATTTGTTTTTCCGACAAAATGATACTCGTCGTGATGTCTCTGAGATCTCCCTGCGATGACATGTCTCACCAATACACTTTTTCTTCGGCGAGACCATGCGCATTGTCTTATTGACACCCTTTATCTTTGTATGCTCAGTTCTATCAGTGTAACCTAAGGGGTCGGTAAGACTTTCTAAATTCTCCCCGGCATCATTTGTCTCACCGAGAGAGTCCTCCCATTGCTTTATCGGCAAGACTAATAATGCTACGAGCAGTGTTTTAAAATCTCTCTCCGATGACCAAAGTCTCTCTAATAGACTTTACATTACTCCAATCAGCAAAAGGTAATTTAGCTCGATGTGACCTTACATCATCACATCGATACTTTTTATCTTGCCAATAAGATATACAAACCCATATTCTCTTTGTGTATAACTTGATCGGTGTGACCCTTCTGATGTCTTGCCGATACATTTAGGATATGTATATTCTCATCAATGAGACCTGCATCAACTTATGCTGATATTTTCATATGTAAATATTTTAATGTCAGATGAAATTTATGGGGCGTTATGGCACAATTTTAAATCAGATTTTGGTAAAATATGTTATGTGAGGATTTTTTTGTTTGCATTATGAATCTTTTTTGGGAGACTAATAATCATGAAAAAATAATGAATTTGTCAAAATTTGACAGTTCCAACAGCATGAAGGTTTGATGTTTCATGACAATACTAGTATTTGAGTTATAATGATATATTTAGAGCTCATGACTCTCCTTTGTATAAACATATCACAATTTTGAATAATATAATCAAGGGTTATGGCCTTCATCTCACTGTTATAGTGTGTATGATTTGCATTTTTGCTTTAATTCAAAGAGTAAATTAAAATGCTTGGATGGAGTCATAGATGGATATGTTTGTAAAGGGATTTGATAAGAAGTATTGAGTTAGGATAGAAATTGACACTGTTGTAATGCAATATTGTCAGAGATCTTATATGTTATGTGTTTGAACCTGTTATGGAAATCTAAATATTTGTGAATTCGACTCCCCAATAGTATATGGCACTAGCCTAAATCATATGTGTTTGTAAGGTTCTGTGTCTATTTTTCTTAGCTTAGAGCTTGCTACCAAATTGCAAATTAAATGACTATCTTAAGTGGTGAAATATCGTTGTAATCATCTCATGCTCCAAGTAGTTGATACTATTGATGATTTTATGTTTTATTAAATTGATATATCAAGCATATATATATATATATCCAGTTTACCGATACACATTTGTTGTATTTGTGTGATGTGATTATTTGGTTCTTTCAAGTCAAGATTAAACCCTTCTAGCCAATCACAGTAACTAAAGAGTATTAATTGGATCAATAAGAAGAATCACATAACTAGGATTGTCATTTTATCTCAAGTAGATTTTGTCAGTCATTTACTTGCACATTTATACAAGTTATAAACTACATCTGTGTGCCAAACACTTTGAATTATTGCCATCATAGATTACACTTTTATAGATCTTCATTAGACTCCATACACCCAACAAGGCAATGGTCTCATGCTTTCATCTTTTGGTTTATCCCTTTTATTTTTTACATCTGTTAACTGAACATATTCTAATATAATTCAAATATAATTAAAATTAAAAACATCATAAATTAATTATGTAACCACATAAGTCAAATATAATTCTATCAAGAAATTAATATCAAATAGATAATATAATCACATAACTCATACATTTCAATGTCATTGATCTTCTTCTTTAGCCAACTCTTTGTCTATATCATCTGATCCAGATTCAACATTGTAAAGATTGGTCATATCATCATCATTTTCATTGATATTAGTTTTGATAATGTCATCATCCACACGGATATCATCTTCATGAACATTAACTCCTACATCATCATGATCTAGTTCCTCCTCTTCGACATCTTCATCAGGCACATCATCAACTAACTGTTGATCCTGATCATCATCTACATCATCTTCTATTTCGTAAATATCTTCTTCTTCTACCACATTATACTTTACCAACCTTACTCTTGGATCATGTCTAACAACATATGACCAACCCGCTTTACCTGGAACCTCTGAGTAAAATACCTGCTCACATTAGCTGTGAAGAACATAGGGCTCATTTCTAGCTCGCTCAAAATACCTTGTATTAACCATGGTAAATCCATTATCGTGTTCAATAATAGTTCTCTCGGGATCATTTTCATTCAATCGTAGCCTGTACCATAGGACAACGAACATAACTAATTTTAAGGACTTAAAGTCACACTGAAGTATATCATCCAAAATCCCATAGTATTGATTTTTTGAGACTTCTTGATGTATGTCGCTTTTAGATGAAACATTAGTCACCTGGAAGACTGCAATTATCCCAGAATCACAAGTTTTCTTCGTGTCATCCAACTTTTTGATTCAAAATTGACCACCATTGCACCACATAGCCTTGTGGTTTTTCACCTGCAATATGTCAAACATGCAAAACTTATTGCAATATCGTCAGTTGATAAACATATTTATTCTTGGTCGAATGTATGCAAAGAAAAAAATCTCAACATATATATACATCAATATAATTCAAAATAATTAAATAATATGGGTGATTAATATATTTATACATACCTGTTTATCTCTTAAACCATATGCTAAATCAATTTCCCTTGGTGTAACATTGGAATCTCCATTACGATGAGCTTCTTTAACCAATGAAGCCACACCTTCCCATGTTAATGCACGACCAGATTGTTGACATCGTTCAATCTATACTATCATCCAATCAATATTTTTTGTGACATACAAATGTAGTGCATCCCACTCTCGACCAATTGTATCAAAAAAAATTGAAATTCACAAACGACGTATAATTAGTTAATTACCATGGTATATGACCTTAATTTATAATTGATCAATATTGAAGATTAATAATTAAATAAGTACAATATATAGAAAAACCAAATCTAAAATGTATTCTAATTAATCTTCATGACCATATTAGAATTACCTGAAACTTTCCTCAATCTACCTTTCCCCATCAGGTACTCCCCTTCAAATTTGTTAATGGAGTTGGGATCCCAAATGCGATCTACATGGATCTTTACTGCAAACTTAGGAAAATATTCAGTAATGTACACCATAATCTAGTATACCATGTATCCCTCCACCATAGAACCCTAGGGATGTGCTCCCTATCTAACCAAATCCTTCAAAAATTTCAAGTGCCTCTCAACCATCCACATTGACCTTGTGTGTACATGTCCACACAATTCAATCTCCTCAACCTGGTGTATGAGGTAGCATTCTTGTGCATTGAAAAATGTCGAAGGTAGACACTTTTGCATTTCACACATTAGAGGAATTCTTCTCATCCAATAATTTATATCTTCTTTATGGATTGTTTTAGATGATAGCCATCTATAAGTGATTCAAGGCACAAATATATTAATGAGATTTAACAAAAATATACAACAAATTGAACAAATATTGCTACTTACCTCATGTATTTTCCAAGATCAGATATAACTTGCGGGCAGCTGCATGGAAATGGGTAGCAATTTCGTGGACAACTTACTTTTCCATCTTGAAATAGTAAAAACACGTACACATTATAGTAAAACACACTCGCGTTATGGCTTGGTAATGACCGAGCCTAGTAAATGTCCATATATAAATGTCAAATTTCAGTATATACTTCCAAGATGTTTGAGAGTGGTTTCAGATCTCTAGGAGTTATAATGCAAATTCTAGTTTTTGGAAGATCTTTAAAATTTTAGACTTAGTCAAATTTCAGTAATCAACATGTCAAATTTCAGTAATCAGGAGGTTAGATTTTAGTAGAGAACAATTTCTATCATCTTTCTCTCACTCTCTCCTTCTCTCTACCCTTTATCTCTCCACTCCCTCTCTCTCTCCCTTCCTCCCTCTCTCCCCTCTCTCTCTTCTAGTTTTTGGAAGATCTCACAAATTTCAAGCTTATTCAAATTTCAATAATCAGGAGGTCAAATTTCAATAATTAGAAAATTGTATTATTTCTCTCTCTATCTCACTCATTTTTATCCCTTACACTCTAAACCTCTCTCTCACTATCTCTATCCCTTTTTCTGACTCTCTCTCTCCCTTGATCTCAAGAAATCTCTCTCTCTCTGTCTCCTTTTCCCTTTAATTCTCTCTACCTCACTTATCTCTCCCTCTTCCACCTTCCCTCTCTACTTGTCTCTATCTCCCTCCCCCCCTCTCTCTCTTTCTACCTACCTACCTCTCCCTCCATCACGTCCTACCACTATCTCTATTTCTCATCTCTATCCCTCCATACTTCTCTCTCCCTCTCTTCTTCCTTATCTACTCTCTATCTCCCATCTCTCTTTACCTACTTCTACATCCATCAACCCTTACCACTCTCTCTACACCTCTCCCTCCCCCCCTCATTCCCTCTCTACTTCTCTCTATCTCACCTCTCTCTCTACCTCTCCTTCCATCTCTACTTATCTTTATCTCCTCTCTCCCTCTCTCTACCTACCTCTCCTTCAAACAATCTTTATTTCTCTCTATCTCACCTCTCTCTCCCTCACTACATCTCTCTCCCTCTCTCCCTCTCTCCCTCCCTCTCTACCTAGCTCTCCATCCATCACAACCTACCACTCTCTCCTCATTAATCTCTATCTAACCTCCCACTCTCTCCATCCATACCTCTCCCTCTCCTTCCCTCTCTACTCTCTACCTCCCTAATTCTTCTCTACCTACTTCTCCATCCATCACTCCCTAACATTCTCTCTACACCTCTCTATATTGCTTCTCTCCCTCCCTCCCTCATTCCCTCTCTACTCTCTCTCTACCTTTCCTTCCCTCTCTAATTATCTTTATCTCCCCTATACCTCTCTCTCTCTCACTAGATGTCTCCCTCCCTACCTTTTCCCCTATCTACTCTCTATCTCTCCTCTCCCTCCCTCTACCTCTCTCTCTCTCTCTCACTCGTCCCTTACCCTCTTTCTCTCTCTCTCTCTCTTATTTATCTCACCATTCTCTCTTTCCCTCTTTGTAACTCTCCACTTCTCTATATGTCACCATTCTCTCTCTACATATATTTCTCACCTATCCCTCTTTACCTCTCCCTTCCCTCCCTCTCTCACCCACCCTCCCTCCTTCCCTCTATCTCTATCTATCTCTACTTCTCTCTATCTCACCTATCCCTCTCTAGCTGCATATCCCTCCATCACTCCCTACCACACTCTCTCTATTTCTCTCTATCTCACCTCTCTCTCACCTCCCTCTCTCCCCCTCCATACCTCTCCCTCTACTTCTCTCTACTCTCTATCTCCCTAATACCTCTCTACCTACCTCTCCATCCATCACTCCCCACCACTCTCTCTATACCTCTCTATATCGATTCTCTCCCTCCCTTATTCTCTCTCTACTTATCTCTACCTCTTTGTCTTTCTCTAATTATATTTATCTCCCCTAGCCCACTATCTTTCTCACTAGATATCTCTCTCCCTACCTTTCCCCTATCTACTCTCTATCTCTCCTCTCCCTCCCTCTACCTCTCTCTCTCACTCTCTCTCACTCCTCCCTCACCCTCTTTCTCTCTCACTCTCTCCTCTCTATCTCACTATTCTCTCTTTCCCTCTCTATAACTCTCTACTTCTCTATATGTCACCATTCTCTCTCTACTTATCTTTATCTCACATAACCCTCTTTACCTCTCCCTTCCTCCCCTCTCTGGGCCACCCTCCCTCCTTCCCTCTATCTATATCTCTCTCTACTTCTCTCTATCTCAGCTATCCCTCTCTACCTGCATATCCCTCTATCACACCCTACCAAACTCTCTTTATTTCTCTCTATCTCACCTCTATCTCACCTCCCTCTCTCTCACTCCATACCTCTCCCTCCATCTATACTTCCTTATCTACTCTTTATCTCTCATGTATCTCTACCTCTCCTTCCCTCTCTACTTATCTTTATCTCCTCTTTCCCTCCCAACCTCCTCTCTCTCTCTCCCCAATCCCTCACTCCCCAATCCCTCCCTCCCCCTATTTCTCTCTCCCAATATGAGGGTTGAGAGTGTCAGGTTTAGTGTTTAAGGTATAGGGTTGAGGTTATAGGGTTAATTGTATAGGGAATAAGGTTTAGGGTTTAGGATATTAGGTATAAAGTTGAGGGTATATGGTATAGGGATGATGGATGAGGGTTTAGGGTTTAAGGTATAGGGTTGAGGGTTGAGGGATAATGTTTAGGGTTGAGGGTATAAGGTTAACTGTATAGAGTATATGGATTATGGTTTAGGATATTGGGTATATAGTTGAGGGTATTGGGTTGAGATATTAGGTTTAGGGTTGATGGTTTAGGTTTTAGGATTTATGTACAAGTTTAAGAGTTGAGGGTTGAGGTATAATGTTCAGGGTAAAGGGTATGAGGTTAAGTGTATAGGGTATAGGGATTAGGGTTTAGGTTGTAGGGTTAAGGGTATAAGGTATAGGGTTAGTACTTGAGATTGTAGTGTTTTCTATTTAAGTATAGGGTTGATGGATAATGTTTATGGTTTAGGGTATAAGGTTGAGGATGTAGGGTAAAGAGATGAGGCTTGAGGGTTGAGGGATAGTGTTCAAGGTTGAGGGTATAGGGCTAAGTGTATAGGGTATAGGGATTAGGGTTTAAAATAATGGGTATAAGGTTGAGGGTATAGGGATTAGGGTTTAGAATAATGGGTATAGGGTTGAGGGTATTGGGTTTCAGTTTGAGGTTTAGGGTTTAGGGTTTAGTGTACAAGGTTGAATGTAGGGTTTAGGGTTTAAGTATAGGGTTGGGGGATGATGTTCAAGGCTTAGGTTATAAGGTTGAGCATATAGGGTATAAGGATGAGGGTTGAACATGTAGGGTTGAGGTATAGTGTCCAAGGTTGGGGGTGTAGGGTTAACTATATAGAGTATAGGGATTAGGGATTAGAATATTCGGTATAGGGTTGAGGGTATTGGGTTTAGGGTTGAGGGTTTAAGGTTTAGGGTACAAGGTTTAATGTAGGATTTAGTGTTTAATTATAGGGTTCAGGGTTTAGGGATAATGTTTAGGGTTTAGGGTATAGGGTATAGGGATGAGGATTGAGAGTGTAGGGTTTATGGTTTAAGGTATAGGGTTGAAGGTATAAGGTTAATTTTATAGGGTATAGGGATTAGGGTTTAGGATATTAGGTATAGTGTTGATGGCATTGGGTTGAAGGTTTAAGGTTAAGTTTATAGGGTATAGGGATTAGAGTTTAGGGGAGAGAGAGAGACCTGAGAGAGGGTGAAATTGGCAACCTAACTTGCCCTATTTGAAAAAATGGATCCAAGAAATGGTGTCTCTCGGTGATTTACATCATCGAGAGACCTCTCTTGGTGATTTATATCATCGAGAGACCCCATTTCTTGGACCCATTTTTTCAAACAGGCCACTACATTTCCAATTTCACTAAATTGGCAACCTAACTTGTCCTATTTGAAAAAATGGGTCCAAGAAATGAGGTCTCCCGATGATGTAAATCACCTAGAGACCCCATTTCTTGGACCCATTTTTTCAAACATGCAAGTTAGGTTTCCAATTTCACCGAATTGCCAAGCTAGTGGGCCCACTAGCTTGCCAATTCAGTGAAATTGGCAATGTAGTGGCACATCACCGAGAGACCCCAATTCTTGGACCCATTTTTTCAAGCCCGGAATGCACTACATTTCCAATTTCACTAAATTCAGCAACCTCTACCTTGTCTTGTTTTGAGAAAAAATGGTCCAAGGAAATGGTCTCGTTGATTTATAGGGAGACCCTATTACATTCTTTGTATCTACTACGTGCCAATTTCATTGAATTAGCAGGTATGCCCACTAAGCAGCAATTCTGGAGTGAACCTAACATATTTGGAAGAAATGTGAGGTCTCCAGAGTGATTTTACATCTTAGAGACCCATTTTCATGAATTATTTTGAACCAGCATTACTACATTTCCAATTTCCACTAAAATTGGCAAGCTAGTGGGCCCCTTCCAGCTTTCGGTTTGATGAAGTGGCAACCCTAACTGTCTTGTTTGAAAGAAATGGGTCGATAAAATGCAGAATCTCAGTGATTACATCCTTCGGAGACCCCATTTCAGACCAGCCCACTAAACAGGCCACTACATT